>JAQIXX010000043.1:0-117052 GCA_034700605.1 Willowsia nigromaculata
GGTTTAAGGAGGCTAGGAACTGCTCCCGAGATTCAGGACTAAGTCCAGCAGCAAACGATGAAAATGCTGGTGGTAGCCCATTTGATGATGTTCCATTTCTTGATGCGCTGCTGGACGGTGTTCGTTCACGTTCAGATCTTTCTCTCATTTCTCGCTCTTCCCCACTGCTGCCACTGAACGAGCCCAAAGATGTCACGGTGGAGGGTATTGGGCTTTTACCCAAACTGTTTGGTGGAAATGCTCCTGGTGGATTGTTATTATTTGTTGCAGATGAGTTATTGTTGTTTGCTTCAGAGGAAGAATTCATGCCACCGTTTTGACTCTGGGCGGAGAGGAGACAGTGGATTTTGAACCAGTTCGAACGTCTGCCATATCTGGAGCCGGACTTTGACATCCCAACTGACAAACATTTTCGCAGGCGGCAAGATTTACATGAAGTTCGGTTCTTCTTCGTTATCTCACATCTGCCTCCATTCTTACACTCTGAGATTCCGCTAACATTGTTGTACGTTCTACCAAAGAAGGACTGTAAAGCAGAAAAAAGAAACAAAATTTCATTTTTTTACATGCCTCTTCGTCCCACATAACTCAAAACTCTCCTACTCTCGTTTAAAGGGGCAATTTGCAAAATCCAAAAGAAGCCCTCATTTTTTATTACTATTCCAGTCATAAAAACAATTGCCAATTAACTAAGGCACCGAGGGCTTGTGCTCTATCTATGCCTAACTATTTTACTGTTGATTTTTCAATAGATTAGAAAATTATTACTAGTAATAGTATACCTGGACTAATACTTAACTTTCAGTGAAGGCAAAGAAAGCAATAATTCATTCATACAAAGTACCTCAACAATGTTTATGGTGACATTATAGTTTGTTGGGAGTAATAACAAAAAAAACATAACGAGTGTCGGTTTGCGAGCTGCTGCTGCTCTAATTACTTGCGCTTAGAAAAACCAATAAAACTAAAACTCATCTTCGTTCGTTCGTTCTTTATGTTGTTTGTAATGGTACACATAAATACAAAACACACAAGGATGGTAATAAAAAGGAAGCAACTAAAACCGTTCTTAATTTTACATGTCGACAAAGGCTTGCTTCATTTCTACCTGTTGAGCAGCATAGTTAATTACAGCAACCGGCATTAATGGCACTTCTAAGAATAAAAGTTTGGCAAATTCGAATGCTATTTTGTTGCTTATTTTACCCCTTGCAACCCTTAGAAGCGAAAGTAGTGTTATGTTGAAATGGAACCTAACAAAAATAAAATGTATGGCATTTCCCAATTTATACTTACAGTAAGCGATCATTGCAGTCATCACTATTTTGAAAAAAAGGTTCAACACAAGACACGAGAAAATTGACTCAGACTTTTATGTTTCTGTCAACAAGATTAACAGCGACATGTTTATTAAAGGCTATAATTGGGGTAGCTATTCTTGCAATTAATTTCAAGCTTGTAGAATCAATAAAGCCTAAATACAACGAAGAAGAAGAAGATGCATGCTAGCAGGACATGGGAAATTAAGCAAACTTTTCCTTCTGAAAACGAGCACCCTTTCAAAGTTGATGTTATGGCATGTGAAACGAGCTAGTGCTAAATTTTATGCTAGTACTACTTTCAAATATTGACAGTAATAATGTGTGCTTAGTACAATGAGTAATAAAGAACTTGAATAGGTAATCTAATAATATGTGACCCGTATAATATGGTAGCATGTTTTACGGCTCAGCATGATAGATGGAGCGCGACAATAGGGATTTAGGTCCAACTTTGTGTTGGTTCTTTAATATGTTGCAGGAAGAATGAATATTAATGTTAGTTTATATTTTTATGATCCACAAAGTTAATTTATTCTATAACTTATTATTGTGTACAGTTTCAAATTTATTTATGGTTTCAAAATAAATATTTACTAAAAAGTAAATTGACTTGGGACAATAAACAGTAAAAAAATAAGAAGAATAGGATTTTTGGGTTCAGGTGATGCTGACCTAATCAAGCTTATCATATTTTTCATAAGACAATAACAATCAAACTGCATGCTCACAAAACATGAGCACATAAAAGTAACTTTACTGCATGAAATGCTGCGTACTTATTAGATTATTTGAATGATGAGCAAAAGAGTAATGAAAAATGAATTGAAAACAGCCCACCTCATTTATCTTAAAGTAGTTAAGAGATGAGTTTAAATAAATACATAAACTAGAATGAAATTGGAGTAACAGTAAGCTGCTAAAAGTCGTAAATGTAAATTGGATTTGGATTACTTGCATGTCAAATTTTGAAAGGATGAGGTAGCATTCATTTACTTTGCAGATTGTCATTTTTCAAGAAAAATATAACGAGAATGAACGTGTTGCATTTACTTGGGTGAGTAATATTTTGCAATGAGATGATTGTGTAGCTGTAAACTTGATAAAAACATGCTTTAACATAATGTGATTTAAAGATTATCTTTGTACTGATTATATAAAATGGTGCGGGCACAAAAAGGGTTAAAAATCAAGTCTTGGATCACTGCCACCATTCAAAAACTGAAAGGTTGATAACATTAATTTTAAGCAATTATTAAAAGTGACGAAATTAACAGAGCAAATCGTCACTAACAGTCACATTACATACTTTCAAATTGCAAAAGGCTAAAAGAAAAAGCGCTGTACGGACAATTCGTCAGGTTACGCATTGGCATTTTGGTGCATTTGATTTTGTAAATGTTTAGATTAGTTTTGGTGGAACGCCCAAAGACACCACCGAGGAATGTCATTCCCAGCAGATACGCAGTGTTAATTTTGCCACGTTATTCTTTTATTCGTGACAAGGAATATAAGCACCTGTGTGTGGTACATTTGTTGTTCGTGATCTGTTTTCAGTCTCCCAAACATGGTTTGTGCCTTAATCTTTATGCATGTCTAAATAAACTTTTAATCATCAGGCATGATGTTCCACTACTTCCGCCAATTTAGCAGCACAATATAAAAATACGATTGGTACGACACAACATGCTTAGATTTCCAATTCCAATCCATAATCTGAATTCTAAAGTAA
The DNA here is from genome assembly GCA_034700605.1 of Willowsia nigromaculata. Classification (NCBI taxonomy): domain Eukaryota; kingdom Metazoa; phylum Arthropoda; class Collembola; order Entomobryomorpha; family Entomobryidae; genus Willowsia; species Willowsia nigromaculata. The sequence goes on from JAQIXX010000043.1 coordinate 3,052, forward strand.
GCTACACAACTTTGTACCATGTACTTTTACTAATAAAGTAAGTCAGCCCACAACTTGTATTACTTTGCATTTGCGCTGATACCCGTAGCCATGCATTTTATGAACACTTCTCCTGCCTTACCCACTTTATATTATCTTTATGCCTTGTTTGTCATCTTGAATTTTCTATATCTGATTAGAAGGCTGAGAAAGTTTGTCTAAACTTTTTTTCATTTCCAATATCCAGATCCTCTTTACTAGACGACTAGTATTGTACATTGAAACAGGGAGTCACAGTTGAATCGCTTACGACAACAATGCATGTCCAATTCGTTATTTAGGAATGACTTATTCTTCTAAAAAATTATAACAAAGGAACTTTTTGACTATTAAGATTGCATGTTTTAGTAAACCACGTCATGGGTTGAAACATGCTGTTGTCCACCTCTCTCATTTAACTAAATTTGCAATTCTAATTAAGCTTTAGGAATATTATACATTTGTTGTTAACTAGAGAAGGCGATTATTATATGAGCAGAGCATCATCCTCATGGCACGACACGAACAAAATGTTTCTTTCACTCATTCACATCCTTAACGCAAACTCCTTTTTTGTCGAAACGAAAAGCATGTTTGAGAGAGAAAAAACTAAAAACAACTCAACTTGACGAGAAAGAACTAATAAATTATTGTCCGCAGGGGATTTCTTTGAATTTTCTAGGTTGATAATGATAATAAAAATGCATTTGAGTCAAATGTGATTTTCTTGTAATCTAAAACCCTATACTTTTGGATTTTGCATTTTCGTTTCCATTCCACGAATTTTGGAGTAGATCAACTTGATTTTTTAAAACTGTTCTTACCTTGCATCCTTCACAGGTAAACGCTCCGAAGTGAAACCCGGCAGCCGGTTCACCACACACTTTACACAGCTGGTTCATCTGTAAGAGCAAAAAATTCCTTTAGCAAAATTGCTCGCAAATTTTCAGAAAAGATATGCAACTAAATAAATCAATACAAGCGTGATAAGAATAAAGGGTAAGCACATAAAAGTAAAACATAATTAGGGCCAGTCTACAAAAAACCCACCTCGACATTATTCACGAACATCACATCTATCTATTTGAAACACTTATCCAATAATAATCCAAAAAAGAAAAGCCGACATGCTCTTCTGTTGTTGCAATAAATACAACAATAACAGCTTAATTTCGCTGCTTGTTTATGCACCTATTGTTTCTTTCAGTTGGTGATTGAGCTGGAAAATGCATAATATACAGTAGTACAGGATGCAACTTGAAAAACATCCACACATCACATCACATTTTTTTTACATCATCACATCCTTTCCTTTTCACGGAAACACACACGTGAGCTAAAGTTAAGCGTGGCTTTGTTCTCAAATTGAATGCAACTTTCTCACTCAATCTTATGCACCGAGGAAGTTGCTCTTTTTCTTGAAGAAACCGAGCTCGTTAAGATCCAAATTCAATAAGACACAGAGATACACATTTCATGGAGCACTACAGAGCACTACACGCCTTCTTTATTTCTCAGTGAGAAGAGAAAAAAATAACATGAAAAACCAACAAAGGAGCTTTTCCCATCACCATCACCGTCTTCTTATTCAACTCAACTCACAAAACGCACCACAGAAAATGTTGTACGCACGAATGATAGATAAACCAAGGGATGCAATGGTGATGACACAGCACAACTCTCTGTAATTCCAAATGTCAGCCGAACGATAACTAAGTCAGTAATGTTCCTTTCACGAAGACCTGATTACGACAACTGTGAGCATCATCCTTCAATCCTATTTCGTTTAATACGAGTCTTTGGACAAAATTTTTTACGAGATTCAGTCTGCATGTATATATTTATGTATGTATGTATTAAATAGTAACGCATTATATAAAAATACGCAGACACTCTCTGTGAGCTCACAAGAATAAAATGGGTTTCGTACCAACGAACGCACAACAGCTATACCTAAAGAGATTTTTTTTTGGAGGTGCAATGGTACTCCTAGCAAAAGGTAAGAAAAGATCGACGAGGGACCACTCTTACTATCTGTCTGCCGTCCGTCTCCTCACATGAAAGAGTGAGGAAAACACATGTAAAGCTGTTAAGTTGCATGTCTCACCAGTAACATAGTGCAACCTAAAGGTAATATGATGATGAGATGGTTGCAACTTACGCAGCATAATAACTGTGGTCGTAATAATCGTCGTCTTATGTAGGTACCTCTGAGCGACTGAACGAGTAGCGTAAAAAATATGCTCTTTGTTGCTACAATGTTTATAAAGATGCACAATGAGGACTAGAAGTTAGAAGGAACGGTAAGGCGATATTACATATTAAACTACGGGATGAGCAAGTCTACCTGCTGAACCCTACATCAGCTTCATCTTTATGTGCATTCCTATTCTGATAAAACTCAAAGCTCACCCATAAAGATGTAATGTATATGAAACTGGATTCATTATTGATTTACATTATGTGAGTAAACAGGGAATAAATGCATTCATGTAAAAAGAGCTATATTGAAAAAAGGATCTTTGTTAGTAAGGGTGTAAAAATTAGGGATGAGAAACAGAAAAGTGCTGAAAATGTTACATTACGGGTATCAATGTCAATGAGAAACAATGGGACATTAAAAATTTGGTATTTCTGTTTTACAAGCATGTTTAATCATTCATCCTTGCACAAAAACTTGTGTGAAATTGTACAAACAGAGTACTAATTAAACGGTAAAGAAACGTGCCTCCTTAAGATGAGAATGAACTTGATCTTACGTTCTGCATGCAATGCAATATATAATAATTTTGTGTGCCCAATAATCGTATACGACAATGACAACTTCCGTATTTTAATGCTAGGCGTGGAAGAGAAAAAATCGTTTACTCTCGAAGCAAGGCCCTTTTTTGTGTCATTTTGTTATTGTGCTAATCATCGAAAACGAAATGCATTCCACAATTACTTCGTTTGTCAATCATCATATTGCACTGGTTTAAAAAATACGATGTGTTGTAGTCTGAGGGGGTCACTCACAAATAAAAAGTTGAGGGGCATCACTTAATTTTACTTTCATTACATGGTCGAGCACCAATCTACTACTGCTGCTTATTACGATCTTTATGTAATGCTGGTAATAATAAAAAGGGGTGCCTCACATATCAGTCAAATTTATGAGCTGATTAATAATATCGCGTCAAATGAAGCAGCATATAAACCTGTGCCTACTTTTTAACGATGATAATACGTATGTAACTGTATCATCATAACTATAACTATAACTTCCTAGCACATCTCGGCGTTAGGAATTTCGCCTTGAATTTCGGTACTAATAAAAAGCTTATTAGATTGCAGCCTTCCTCCAAATTTAATTTTTGTTCACAATTACTTGTTCCCTCTTGACGAGGAGACAATGAAATTGATTGTTTGAAGCTATGCTACATGCTCGCAAAACTCCTCATCATCGATTTGAAGCTTCTTTTTAGCACCTGTTCTCAAGATGTCTTTATCAACAGACAATAGTTTTGTACGCACACGACAAACGTAATTATATTTAAGACTTTAATGCATCCAAAGCTAAGTGAAACATTCGTATTATTTCTCATTGTTTAACCTTTATTTTTTGTTTCCTAATAATTACAGAAACGCTTTGCTATGCTTTGTTACAAATTACCACAAGGATCATCATCCAATTCAGAATAGCCATATACGCTTTTTTGGTGCAGGGAAGCGGTAACTAGCACTGGTACTATCAGCAAGAAGCCATCGCTAGACTAATTGCTCTTGGCTTCCTTTCGACACGATTAATTCATTTGTAATTTTTAGTATTTTTGTTGACTGACTGACTGATGATGATCACGACACGATCCTGATGATGATGAGGATTTCAAGGCTATAAGATGAACAGCAATGTACATAATGAAATGAAATAATATTATGTGTGTGACCTCTTGACTTGAGCAAATAGTGAAATATTGTTGGATCAGCATCAATGAATATTTGCCATGCATTACATACCTACATACCCTTACCCCATGTGTGCACTTCTAACAATATGTCCATGTAATTAATCGGTGTTGCCTTCTTTTTCCCAATTATCGAGATAGGATCTCTCAACGGGTTAAAAATACTTGAAAGATTATGCACAAGTTGTTTGCAAAAGATTTGCTATTAGGTAAATTTTGTAAACCAGAGATGTATGGATAATAAATTGCTCTTTATCTTTTTTTGAATGCATCATGAACAAAAGTAATTATAACATTAGCATTGTTGATTTTATTTTTAATAAATGTGTTAAACAACCTGCAGTCCATATGCCATGGTTGCACCTATGTACCGTGATAAAAAAAGTGGCAAGTGTGAATATTTAAGTTTGCAACAATGTCAAATGTGACGCCTTTTCTCAAGCTGTAGATTTTTGTTCGTTTCTTAAACATTTGACTGCAAAAAAAATCATTATCATTCTTCTGATTGGTATGCTTACCTCACGCGTGTAAAAGCCACAAAACGACATAATTTTCAATGAGCAATACATAAAATTCGAATAGGCACGTATTCATAATATTTTACACGATTATAGTGTTTACTACATTATATTATCGTACACTACGCACGACATACCTATACATACAACATAGAAGGAAGATACTGTTTGCTGCACATTTTTATAAGAGTTGGTGACACACATTTTTGGAGTTTTTTCAGAAAACCATTATGCTTGCTACCAAATATCGTACAATATAAACTCCTACACAAGTGGTGCTAATAGAATATTATATAACTTTAAATAATGTCAACAATAATGTCCTTAGCACAAGCAAAGCATATGAAGGTTCTCTTAGGAGCCAAGAAGGAGAATTGAGAATTATTTAGAATTCACCTGTAAAGTAAAAAGGTAAGAGTTTATTCGATATACATTGCAGTTTGTGGTCAATCAAAACATGGCGTTTTGGTTTATGACTGTTTAAGTTCCAAATTGTGCAAATGTATGCAAACATTGTTTTTTCTCAAATCTCTGTTTTAAAAGTTACTAGCACATTGAAATGTAAAAACTCCATTGCATAAAAATCGATAATAATGCTGTCATTGCCAAATGTTTCATTTTAAGCAATAATCTAAAGTACAGATTATATATAGACCACGTTACGTTTTCGTGCTCCGATGCGTACAGTACACATTGAGAAAAAAAAATCAGCTCTCGCTTTCATATATGTCACCAGCGAACCACAAACGAAAATTGAAATGGTCCACTTATTGTTAGCTGCATAACTAACAATAACAATGACATTACCAATGTCTCAACAATGTGATCTTACATAATCATCATCGTAATAATAACATTGCATCTGAAAAAATCTCAGTTTAAGTCACAGAGGAAGATCCTCTCCGTCACATTCATATCTTTCACACGACGACAAGTGATCTGATACATGTCCTAAAAGAAGCTTTAAAATATTTAATATAATCATTCTTCGTTCCTTTTGACTGCTTTATGATGGTATTTTTAAGAACCAAATTCACACTAGTGCTTTATGTGTGTAACATTGAGCTTAAAAACTTTTAAATTGTGGTCATCATCGTAAGAACATTATGAAAAAACATTTTATCAAAATGAAGTAATGCAATAAATATGATACAAAAGTGTTAAATGGCTCGTGGTTTCATTACTATTTGTCATTCACTTTTGCAATGGGACCAAACAAATTCTTACTTTAAATTCAAAGCCGCAACTGTCGAAGTGCAGAAGATGCATTTTATAAAGTCCCACTTTTTCCCATTGAATGCTTACTTCTATCGGCAAACTGTCCCATGTCGGAATTATGTGAATAGTATTGCTGAAAGTTACTGGAGCATAACGCAACTGAAATACTGTGACAGAATACGCCTGAATGCGGTTTCAAAACATTTTACGAAAACACAAATGCCTTGTGCAAATGAAAGCGAGATTTAAAAAAAATTACTGTGGGATGATGCATATGCACCTGCAGTAGTAATTCTTCTTTATTTTGAAGTTGAACTTCATAAGATTCGGTGTTATGCAATAAAATAAATACTATAATCTGCAACACTTGCTCTTTAAAACATCTTAATACCTGTAGATACCTTTGCGTAGACAGCACGTGGTGATCTTGGAGTACATGGTGCGTGGACTACAATGTGCGTCAGACCATGCGAACACTTACATAATAAGCATAATAGAGCAAGTGCAAGGAGCCATGAATGTGCATAATTGAGTTGTGTAACATGATCTTTAATGGTTATATAGAGTAATGGTAGCAAAGACTGTCGGATCATTTTTTGGAGGCTTGGAGGCTAAGGTGTGCTAATCAGCAAGTCACAATGAGTCACAAACAACAACAAGTTATATATATAATCATCCCATTCATTGTCAAAATGTTAAATTTCGTACCAGTGCGTGAAGCTACATAGACATATTAAAAGTGTAAGTTAACAGGTCGAATGTCAATGGTAAACCTGATAATAAATTATGCAAGTATTTACCCTTAAAATATATATAATAGGTATAATGTGCATACGCACACACGTACATCTACGCACTCTGCAAAATTGCACAGTAAATAGAGCACATTTCTGTTATTTGGTAAAGATTGAAGAACACATACATTTATTACTCTTGTGCTCAGATTACGATTAAGGTTATGTTTTTTTGTTTGTTGATCTCCAAGAGAGTACCGACATTGGCCCTGCAGCAGCAGCATTGGCCCTAACTTTACGGTTGGGCATTGTTAAAGAAAATTCAATTACATTTTTAAGGTGAAAAAAATCGTCAAGAAAAATTAGAGCAAAAAATGTTTGCAAAAATTGAGAGGAAAGTGAATAGAATGTGCTGTCATTGTATAATGAATACATGATTGAGCTCGAGACAGAAACACAGAAACACGACGGTAGACAAGACCACACGGGTGCTCTGTTTCTGTTGCCATCATCGAAACCGCGTGGTACAATAATAAAAATTACTAGGATCAACACAACAATGCCGCTGAGAGAAGCAAACCACAAAATGCAAATAGTCTCCATTCATGTCATCATTTGTCTTTTTTTGAATATATGAAGTGAAGTGATATACATATAGTACCTACTACTATCATATAATGTGTAGCGATCGTTCATGCAGAGCAATTCCTTGAAGACACATCATGTTGGTTTAACAATAAAAACTAGCTCATCAACTGTCGTCGTTCAATTTACGATGACAAGTACTGCGACGTAAAAGCATGCATGTTTACTATAAACTTGTTCGTTTCCATTGTTGAACTGATTTTTACTCTGTAGCTGGAAAATAGCTACACGTATAAAAACAATGTGCCATCAAAGTTTAGAGTTTGAGTTCTGATGCGTTTCAGTTTGCTCAGTTGGTTTTCTTTTCTCACAGAAGAACGGCACAGAGCACAGCGCATCGCGCTTGTCTGACTGAAATACGTAATGTGTAACAACAATGCAATAATAGTAGTAAAGTAACAAGTAAAGCATATAATTTAGTTGGATACCATGTCGGTATCAACATGTTCCACATTGACTGCTCAGACAAAGCTTTTCGTTGAGAGTAAAAGATGAAAGAAGAGCAACTGAAGCGTTCACATAAATTTCGTATGCGTAAGTGTATCAGTCCATAAAAAAGTAAGGCAACCTTTCAATGTCGTGAGTGAGTAATACAATTACTTTTACAAGCATATGATGATGATATTATCATTCCATGCATCCTTCTTTGACCATTACACCGCGCTATTCAACAGGTGCTGCATTATATAACCATTTTTACGTTACTATATATTTCATTCAGATATAAATATGCAAACTGTATCATCAAATGTATAGGAACTATATTTAACAGCAAGACACATCTATCTACACCGCACCAGTTTGACTTATTGTTGCATGGCCCAAAGCATGGATAAAGAGCACGTTTCATGCTATAGGAACAAAGGACATGATTAAAACGTAAACAACCAGATTATATCCTCGGCAAACTGAAAGGGAAAATGAAACCGTGATGATTATTATTTGCCATCACCACGAGCACACTATAACTATAGATTATAGTAGATCACCACCATCCCATAAATGATGTGTGGTGGGTGAGTAAACACTGTAACGCGTTGATTTTTTACAAATTACTAGAGGAGAGCAACCACATATCTGTTTCAGGAACGCAAAAAAATTTTTGCGATCATAACCCTTTCATACATAAAAATTGGTTTAATTTGTAGATTTTTGTAACTGAGTTTACCCAAGTACTTAATGCTGTAAAACACTCCCTGATGCCGGCCGGGGGCTATAACACAATTTACAAACTTTTAGTCATTGCATTTATTTTCTTGACGTTACCTCGAAAATGAATGAAGGACAGGTATTACTTTACTGCTCTGATTTTGTCAAACTTGGATAATATGTTTTTGCAGAGCTCACATTTTCTACGTCTAAACGAATTTCAAGTCTTTTGTGGGCAGTTTATCACTTCAATTAGTCACGACTCTATGTATGGTTTGGGTAAATACTGAGCGCAACTATTTGCAAAAAATTATGGGCAAGTTAATCATTTATTACAGAATGTACCTAAGTTAATGCTCAGTAGCAATATTAAATGATACGTTTGCATCTAGTAAATCATCAACATAATAGTAAGAGACTTGGTTTATAAAAAGTCCCAGATTTCATGGATGAGCGGAAATGATTAAACCAAATTTGACATTGCATTCAAACATTGGATAAATTCTCTTTTCTCAAATGTCACATTCAATATATTTATTAGACCGAGTGACATACACCATACACCATGATGATGGCTTCCAAACGACAAGTTAAGTAAAATTTTGAGGATAATGGTCATTTTATTTTCAGTCGCATTGTAAATGATATGATTTCAACCTCGGCCTAAGAAGTTAATCTCAAAACTAACCTGAGCATTTATTTGGAGCTTCATGCTTGCATGGTTGGAAGAAACCCTGACACAGATGATCCACGTTGCGAGGAAATTACTGCCACTACGACTACATAATGTAAATTATTATTTGTTATAGTACATCTTTTCCATCATTCAAGTCACTATTATCATCATCATCCTCGTTATAGCCCAATTTCACTTTCTGTGTAATATACACCAGTTGACTTTTTATAAAAAGTAAACATCATATGACAAAAGAAATGAGATTTTAATATCAGCAAGCAAAGTATAGAAATAAAAATACATCCCAGACCGTTTCAATGGCCTTGAACAATTTAGTTACCTTTAAAGCTACCTTAAAGTCACTGATGCGTCTCATATAAAGGGGCTCTGTACGCCTGAGACATTACTGTATTGCATTTGCAATTGCGGTGATATAACTTATATTTTAAGTTTAACAGACCAGGTGTGTTTCTGACCTACTCATTTGCTCTTAAATAATGATATATTTAGGTAATAGATTTCAAAAAAAGGGACAACAAACTAAAAAGACATGACATAATATTTTATCATGACGCAGCATGCCTGGCCATTTTACGACTGTTATTATTATACATATCACCTTTCAGCAATTGAAACCGGATGACAAAATTTAATCAACAGGAGTCATTCAGACAGTCAATTTTTACTGTCTTTGCTTACCCCATATCCATAAAAAAGTTAAACTTCATGCATATATATTTCAAGGCGCGTCGTTACACTAATGACTTCAGCCTATAAGCATTAAAACGTCCAATAAAACAGGTGAATTCAATGTTAGCTTGTCTAAATTATATCACTAGCTGTTGTATAAAGTAGCTATAATTATTGTCCTAAGATTATTTTGTTACGCTATTATAATCATGAGGATCAACAAACATAACTGATATGATCTCTACCATATAATATGTGCTCTTGCCTTGATTTTAGGGCCCCTGTTAGTTTGCTAAACTACATTTCTGATTGTCATAAGATTATTACACGGATATATAAATGTAACTGAAACTGAATGCATTAGATGTCTTTGTACCAGTTTAACTGAATACAGAACACTACCAAATGTATAGGCATTGTATGTACTAAATAAGGAATCTTCAAGTCATGTCATGCAAAGACCATTTTATTGCGCCCGCGTGCTGTTGTTATGTGTCGAGCGTGTTAAGTGTAACTATTAACATTAGCAATGAAATGGCATTAACAAGCCCAAATTCGAGAGCTTAAGATTATCATCTCAAGTGTTATTATTATTATGACATTTGCGCCATAACTTAGTAGAGCATATTTTAAAGGTAAAGGTGCTTACATAATAACATATAGGTTGCAGACAAAAATGCACTCTCGCTTTTCAGGTTTTCAACTACAAAAAACTTGACTTGATTTCTGCTACCTAGTTAGCCATTATGGCGTGTAGGTATACAAGATTTTTCTAATTTTAGCTCGTTAGTTGCACAGATAATCTGAATTAGCTGTAATACTGTTGATGACAGTGACATTTTAAAGTTTCAAGTCTCAAGGTGAGCAAAATTAGTAGTTAAATGAATAAATATAAACTCTAGTAAACTTACACGTCCAGGCTCTCGCTTTTTGGTTTTCATCATGATATCCAGATGCTTAGTCACAATTTTAAATTGTATCAGAAAAAACGTATGGTTTGAAATTGAAATGATGCCACTTTCCCAATTCGTTGCAGGGTAAAAATCAGAACACAATCGGTCAATATTTTCTAATCATTGTGTGAAATATGTGTCACATCATGAATTAGGAAAATGTGAAAGCTAATACATATTGTCAGCTAATTGTGGGGATTTAATAGTGTCATATTGACAACAATCAACAAAGAAAAAAATGAAAGTTTTTCAGAGTTGTGTCACTTGAAATTGATAATTTAAATGATAATAATAGATTGAAGACCAAATTTAAATACAGGATCGGTCCATATAGGTTTTATGAATTAGTCCATTCAAATCTACCATCTATTGTATTAATTTAAACTATATTTTTGTATAATATCCATTTTCTAGGAACAAAGGTTGGTTCTTTAACACCAAATGCGGTGAAGCCACAATTATCACTGTATTTTCAAAAATCAATGACCCCATATAGCCCAGTGCTAATGAATGACCAAATCAAATTGGCATGAAGGAGTTGAGCTTGAATTTAGGTGAAATAAACTCAGTCAAGATGAATGACACAATGAACAGAGACACAAAGCAAAAATACATGGTCACTAATACCGGTTCAGTACAACCATTATTTGAAACACATTATTTATCGACAATTTGGCTTAACAGATCACCACCTTATATGGGCGAGCTATTTCGCAAATTTTGCTGAATCATTATTCCCTTAGTTGACACGATTGCGAGTTGCTTCAGACTAATTGCATCGCAGGTCCTCTTCGAAGCACAAAAAGTTAAAGCACCTTTTATAAGAATGAGCACAAAATTTTTAATTGCAGTGAACTTAACAATTGTGATTGTGTGATCTGTGATTTATGTGTGATTCTAATGAAATTCTCTGCTGGAGAAAAATCTGCTCTACATAAATAACTGATAAAATCTAACATCATTGATTCATTGCTTCGCTAAAATCCGTTTAGTCATACGTACAGTCATGCGTGTATAAATTCACGAGCAATGAAAATTCGCATTTAGAGCGATCGTAATGACTGGTAAAACAGAAGGATGTCTCCTAAGGTGCATATAAGAACGTCCATTCATGATCTAATAAAACACTAATCAACGAGAGGTAAGGTGTAACAAGAGCAATTTATATAGAACAGGTTGCTTTTGTGTTTTCATAAATTGACTCATACATGAACCACGCAACGCGACTACTAAGGTTTTAGCGCATCTCTTCTGCTTCACTACCAAGAAATGATGATGTGGGAATCAGCCAGAAGGTACTTTACCACACTTGCGCGGCTCTGCTACCACTGACGATGGCAAACAATTTAGAAAATTTTAAAGTATGCTCCACAAACATGAGTAATAACATATCAGCAGGTACGTGCGAGGGTAAATATTACTTTGCAATATTATGTAGGTGCTAAATCGCGTATCATCATCGTCTTCACTCTTCATTTATTTTTCATAACTCACAATCTGCATAAGAAGAGGGTCTCCGGGTTGGTGCTTTATATATCGTGTACAGTAAAATGAATGATGACTTAATGCAGCGTAATACATAAAAAATGTAAATCTTTCAGTGCTCTTCTTATCGCTCATCTTCCTTTTCAGAACAAGTGTATCTAACAATGAATTATTGTCATAAAATTATTGTGCAAGGTAGGTCTGACTTCACACTTTTTGATATATATTATACTTGGAACACATGAATGGTTAAAATGGAGAACTACTGCTTGTCAATGCCATAAAATAGTTAGAAGAATTGTTTATTTTCCTTGTAAAAAGTGGATGAATCAGGTCTATATTATTCAAATTACACTAACTCTATATAGATCAGACTTTGATTGTTACGATAAAGAAAAAAAGCTCGCAAAAGTAATGCCGTCTCTGCTGTGTGCTATATTAGTATGAACACAATAAACTTGAATTGCATAAGCTCCAAATTATCAAAATAAGTGTATTTTTTATACATCATGACTGAAAAGCGTCATCATTCATCGCCATAATTCATCCAGAAGAGTTACAAGGTCAAGATGAGCACAATTTCTGTCAGACTGTCTCATCATCATCAGCACTAACAATAACAAGCGCCAATAACACACACACGTACATATAAAGAATCCACAAAAAAATGGACTGTTGTAGATTAGTGTAAGACGTACAAACGCAAATCTTATAGACTGTAGTAAATTCTATAATATAATGCATTTCTGTCTGATAGGTAAAACAGGTAAAAAATAGAAAAAAAGATCGTATTAAATATTTTTATGTTTATAAATGATAAACGCGAAACTTTTTACTATAGGACAAAACATATAATCATAATTGAGTTTAATGTGACCATGAGCCAGGTGACTTGTATACTTTTTTATTGGTAGTGGACTGGCAGATAGCGTGCATGCATCTATATTATTGGTATTCATTTAACAAACAAACTATACACTTGTCTTCCTGTTATTTCGATGTGCTCTATTCCACAATCCAAAGCTTCTTCTTTTTGCTGACTTTATCTCTTTCAAAAAATTCTTCATTATCGCGTCATACAAAGATGTAGCAATATAAAAAGTCATTATAGAGGATTTAAAGAATGTTAAAAAAGTGTAATATATATTTTTTCCGTCTTTACAATAATTGCAACGTACCATGTGCTCTGTTACGGTTATTGTGATTGAACTTCTTGTAGGTAAATGTGTACCTGCTAATAAAGACACGCATAATAACTTGATATATCTAGTTTACAAAAGGCGTTTCAAGATCAGTCGTGACATGGTCATTATGTGCAGAACTAGTAAGCTTGCTACATCACAACGATGCCGTGCCGCCGCAAAGGTGATCTTCATTGATTCACAAAGAAGAAGCCTGCATGATCTGGATGATGATTAAGGCGTCATAAATGCCTATTCCCTGACGTTGATTATCTTTATTTAAAAGACTTTTAATACTTCCTGATTTAGAATATACCTATTGTGCAGCTTTTACAACCTGTTGCTGATGATTCATCCGTGAGCATTCATTTAATGCAAAGTCGCTAACTACTTCTCTGATAAGAACTTCACGACATTTTTTGGCTAATCAAAATGTGTAACAATTGTATAATTTTTAAGTAGCTATTTTACACGACTAGAAGCGTTTTTTATCATCAAACTGAGCAGGGAATAAATAATATGTAACTTTTCCATGCATAAAATATTTTAGCTGTTCATGAGATCGTGACTGCTTCAAGTAAGCGATCCCTATCTGCTGGTTGGCACCGTCTGAAACAATTTGAATTTCTGTACATTATTTACTTTTTGTACTCATCAAAACAGGAGTTTAGTGTGTGTAGTCTCTGGGAGTAATTTTTTCTCATAAAAACAATATACAAAGAGCCATCGTATAAATTAAGTTTCTGTAAAGGTGCATTAAACATGTTTGGTTTACGATTTCGTTAATATTCTATTGACCATTGTTCCATTTATTACAGCCAAAAGTCCAGAGAAACTAGACCAAGAATAAAAATGAGAACCCAATTCCTTTGAATAGAAGGCGTGTTTACAGTCATATTTACGTCAAAAATCGATTAATGTATGATACAGAGAAATGTACTTTTAATAACAACTTTTTTATCGTTATCTTTCGCAGTAATTTAGACAAAAGCTCATCTCTATTTTTTCAATTGAAAGGGAGAGAGTATTTTGCATATGAATGGACAAGCAGTATGAGTTCAGGCCGACTTCATAATGGTGATGATGATCATTATTTATTTTAGAAGAATTATACCACAAAATGAACAAAAGGGAAAACGACCAACTAGTCAACATGCACTGGATTTTAAAACAGAACCCGGTAGTTGTCCATCCGTGTTGTGTGTGGGGTTTTACGGACAACGCAAGTATAATAATCATAATAACAGTAACAATAAGAACACCTATGATTTGAACACACAGACTCAAACTTTATTATTCAATGTGTGATGCACTTTCTCGGTTGCTTGTGTGAGTATTTTGGTCTCGTTTAGGTGATGAACAAAAGAGGAATGAATATAGGATAACGTTTCAGCGTCTGAAAGAGAATAAGGGACCACCGGCGATGATTAAGATTCACAGAGATGAATATTAGCTATGAATAATAAGAAGAAAGATTTTACATTTGCACAGTACACATACAAATACAAGTTTTGATATGAGTATGTAGGCAAGTAGAAACATTAACACAAAGGAATGGAAAATAAAAGTTACTTTGAATGGGCCAACAAGGAGTGAAGAAGAGATCCAGATATGCGATCATGAAAGAGAATGAGCTGGGAGTGAAAATTCTCTACCGCACTGACGACTTTAGAGCAAAAAGCAACAGCGATAATGTCGCCCCAGTAGTTGGAGTTGGGGCTCGTCTATAAGATCACTCGACATTTTTAGATACTCATACTTCATCCAGTTAAGAAAAAAACTAGAAGTTTACTGCTCTGCTGCCAGTGTCCACTTCTGAGGAGGTAAGATATGGGATATGACCATCAGAAGGACAGTTACGAGAGCCATTTACACGAAGAAGTAATTTAATTTTTGTGGTACCTGTGTAAGTAAGCTTGTCTTGTCCATTCTTACAAGTTGCATAAGTTTCTGGCTCTTACCCATAAGAATGCAATATGAATTGTATTTCTTAACTAAAACGGCTTCACGTAGCTATTATGGTTATTATTATTCGAGTTTCTTCAGACTGATCGTATTTTCTCTTTTCTACTAGCATGCTCTTGTTTAGTTACGACCAAGCAGTTATTATCATTGTACAGTTAGTAACAAGAACATGGAAAACTTTACGAACCCAAAGTAGCTTGTCTGCTTTAAAAAACTTCAAACCGATACAACAAACCTTATTGATGGATTAAATATAATGAATTCATATCGGAAGATATTATGCACATATATAAAAAGTCATATCGCACATGCAAATATAGAAGTTTTGTAGTGAATCATTGTGAATACTCAAGCATGCCTCTATGGTTTTGCTGAGCACACGCCAGCACATCATTTTAGTAGTTAGTTACGGTGGTGGAGAGGTGAATCTGTTTTCTAGAGTGGTAAAAATGCAAATTCGCTCTGCATTCCTGTACATGGATTGAGGCTGCACAACCATAATATGCTGAGGAATTCAAATATCTTCTTTGAATTAAGCCATGTCCAATAAATACTAACTACATACACTTTGAAACGAGGCATTATTTCTTGCCAAATATTTTACTTGAAGCATAACTTTATAATCAATCATCAAGAAAAACATTGTTTAAGTTGATGACGCAGGTATTTATGATACATCATTAGTTATTAGCACACCGGGTCGTACCTAACCATGTAAGCTTTAATTGAAATTTTAACAATTTCTGGAGCAAATATGCAGTTGTTCGTTGTGAATAGTGTACATAAGGAAAATATGCAGTTATTAAACACGAATACATTTGTTTTAAAAGTTGTTCAATAGTGACCCTCTGCTGGCGAGATGAGTTCAAATTCTAAAAGATCTCCTGTGGGGATGTACCTTTTGTGCATAAACGCAGTGTAAAAATACGACTGTCTTTGATTTCATGATGTACCATTTTATTGGCTACACTAACCACTCGGTAAAGACTTAAAATGAAAAATAAATATCAAATGTTGTACTTTCTTCAAACATGCCATTATCTCCTATTTAGCCTCCTATATAACTACTCAAGTGACATCATGGGACATTATTGTGAGCTGAACAAGATACATTATGAGCGACATAATTTTGTTCTTCTTACTTGGGTACGCATTTCAGCTTCTTTTTACGAAAGTTAAAGAGGACGAATAATACAACACACAATAACTCCATTGAGGACGAGACAGGGAATAAAAACAACATTACATACTTATTACACAAATAACGGCATGTCATGTACAAAGAAGCTTGACAAGGCGTACGTAAAGTTGTCTTTTATCTTTACATCGATCTAATGGATTTATTTGCTTAATAACTCATTGGAAGTTTCTTTTAAAAGCAAGTATAGCGCAAGCCTATCACCACAGGAGAAAATTAAAATTTCTTCAATGTACGCAGAGCAGAGTACATAAAAATGTTTGCCATTTTACCTCTGACTGAGACAATGCAAATATTTAATATGTAGGCATTTGTACGCATGAAGCTTATACAATTTTTGTCGGCTATTCTCTGTGGACATGTTTCGACTTCTTTCGTACTTTCAAAACGAAGTGTAATATTTGTTCAACGTTTTCCCTAAAATGTCTACAATTTAAACTGTAAAATCATATTAAACTGGAGCACTATATAGTATGTTGGAAAAGCATCTCATTAACATACAAGCGTAATGCAATTTGCATACAAACATGTTTGTTTTATACATGAATCCAATCAAGTACAACCAGATGAAAACCAGAGATGAACTTGAAATCTGAAATCATTTCATTTCCCACGATCTCATTAGTTTTTTTTTCTCTAAAAAATTGTAAGTACATGTCTGGACGAAATCCTCTTCTTTGCATACCTGTGTGTCTTACCATCTAGTCAAGAACATGTTTATATTATGCAACTGAAATGAAATTCATGAAGAAGAAATCGTGTGGTGATTTTTTTAAACAGAAATTTGAGATGTTTTCATGAAAAGTATTAGTTGATTGGGTTCATTTATCGAGAAAATACCTCTACTTTGATAACGAGAACCCACACAGAGAAGCACACAGCGACGATTGTCAAATGGAACATAATACAACGCTACATGGATTAACAGTGAAGAAAAGTAATTGCTTAAAATTAATTATTGTCACAAAGAAAGGACCATTGAACTTGACGTGAAACCTGAACTGGAGAAGCGGACAATTGAGAATGCTTGTTAAGTGATTGAATTAAATGAGTCCAGATCATTGTTATCTAGATGACCGAAAGATGTAGATCAAAGCGTACGCATGCTTATCACCACATATCTAAAAAGCCATGTGATATGTTATCTCTCATCATGCAAAATCTTAATTGTTTTGAAGCAGGGTTTCCTCCATTGGATTGGATTTGAATACTGCATAATATACGGCTTCAAGTCAGAGAAAGGAATGCGATCGAATGGTTGGATAAAAAGTTTACGAAAATGTGTACAACTAATGGTGTTGTAGTCGGTATTATATAGATAACAAAAGTCCACTCATCTCATCAAACAACTTGTGATCTGTCTCGGATAAAATATCGGTACAAGCCGACTCACTTGGACAAGAACACGCTTCGCGCAATTTTATGTTCAATGTGGCATTTATCTGATCTTTAAAGGATGCAGTAGTAAGAAAAAGAAGCAATCCACAGGAACATTTTTGAACGAAAAAATGGGAATTTTCTGCTCGCAAAAATCCCCAAGTGATAAAATTAACGTGCATTTAAACTGACATCAAGAACATATAAAATGGGAGAAAACAAGCAGTACGTTATTCTAGTCTGAGATATAAATTCTCTAATAACCAGATGGACTTGTGACTTGTGAAAATTAATCCGCTTGCATATTATTTTGTTTTATATTGCTCCTGTCAGATGAAACAACAGGTTTTTTATTTCCCTATTACCTATGCTTTGAATGTACTCATTTCACTATCTCCCGTTTACATATGTATCAGATCAAAAGGGGAAAATGGAAAACATACATCTCGTGAGTTCCTCATTTTCATAAAATACAGGTGTGTGAGCTTACCTCAGATGCTGATATTGTTTTTTACAAACAGGGCAAGTTGTTGCCCGTCTTTGTTGATAAACACATGCTTTCTCATGTCCAAATACACATTTCTTTTCTCAGGAAAATACTAACTTGAAGTTCCTGAAGTGTTAACTGCTTTTATAGAGATCCTACACCTGCTGAATTTCATGCAGCACATGCTCATTACTGCTAAATAAGTTTCTCTTTGTTCTCATATGCATGCTAATAATATGTATCACTCATCAGTTAGCACTATCTCAGTCAGTGTCCATAATAGCAGCAAACAACAGGCGATCCAGTGATATGGATCTTGTAGCCACCACCACCACCGAAAATTGAATTAACCCCTTGAAACAATTGAAGCTGAACAGTAAAAAATATCTTGAATAGTGATCGAGAAACTATTGAATTTGTGGATATATGCAAAAGGAAGATGAGCTGATTGCCAAAAGCAATCGTAGAAGTGAATGCCACATTACTGCTTTGATAATTTAATACAATATATTATGATGCCATATATAACCTTTTCTGTTGGCTATCAGCCAACAATGAAAAGAGGATGATGCTGAAAACCTTAGGCTATTATTTTTCATCATTACCTCCCACATCATTGAAATGGACAGCAAATAAAAAACATGGTGTGTGGAGTGCATATATTTTCTAATAAACGTTACAAACAATAAGAAATGAAAACAAGAAAAATCATCACATCAAAAGAAGAGGTACACAACAATAATAATCGGAATAATCGAAAAGGATTTGACAACAAATCTCTAGCATGTAGAACACCAATCGACTGAATTAATTAATATCACAATCCCAAATCATGTTTTACCTACATGCTTGCACACAGTCGCATCGCATGCCGAGCACTTGTCTGTCTCACCAGCCAGCGGTATATGAAGGAAATTAATTATTAATTATGTTGGACTGAGATGTGTTATTTTTCTCCTGCTTGTTTTAAATAAATGACCAGCAGAAGAGCAGCAGGCGATCAAAATTCTATTGCAACTTTTCTGTACCGTACTAAAAATGGTATTAAGGATTTAACGAATTACGACCTTGGGTTTTCGCTAATCTAATCAAGAGTCATTATACTTAATCGATTCCGCTAGTGAGCTATTGAGATTCTTCCAGAAGTATATAATCATATTTGACTGGAAGTAATCAGGCTAATTCTTATTTTTGCATTTAAATAATTTAATCGTAATAGAATACACTGTTTTGACCAAGCTCGTTGAATGATCGCTGCAATTTCTGACTGTAGTGAATATTACCTTGTTTTCCTTGAAATGTACTTTTTGTTAATCATTTTATCCTTCATTATCCTTTTTAAATACTCAATCATAGCAAAAATTGTAACTTCCTTCTGTATAAGCAAATCAAAATATTTTATCTAGCTATAATTCAAATATAACAAGTGCACGTGTAAGTTTAAAAATCTGAAATCGGGATTTCCTGTGTTTTAGAATTTCAGCTCAACATGTATTGTGTGTGTGCCAATAAAATTGAAAATATAACTTAAGCATAAAAGTGTATATCTGTAAAAATGTCAGAAAAAATCCAAAGAATGTACAAGTCAAAATTTTCCCATTACCTTAAATGCCTGACATATATCAAAAAAGCAGCTCCGACTGACATCGACAACCCCTTGTGCCCTCATCATAATGGCCCCATGCTAAGCGCGCAAGTGTAAAAAAACAAGCCCAGACAACATGGTTGCAATAATGCAATAAGAATCCCAGCGTTATATACGCAGCGTTCATGCAGGTGGAATACAATAAACTAATAAGTGAGATGGTAGTGTAGCCAAATAACTTTCCTGACTTTTCCAAATTCACATTTTCCTTACGAGTCTCATTCATGTTGATATTTTCGTAAACTCTAGACATTTTAATTCCTAGTAAATTATTCCAGTTTTGCAAGTGTAACATTCTCGTCATTTTTGAAATATGCTGCAAACTGGTCTTTTTCGGAAAAATTTGAAGATTGCAAATCAAATGGTTTGTTTAACAATTATAAGTAGTGATGGCACTTTGCCCTATATAAGTATCACACTCGAAAAATTAAATGAAATCAATGATGATATATTATACACGTTTGTTGATTTTAAGTTTGTTGTGAATGTATTTTCGACTCAATTGTCCACTTGTCTATAAGACAAATAGCCCAATATTGTGAAACGACAGTAAAGCGCGAGTTGATGAATGAGCCAAGAGCCAAGCCACCGACAATAACGTGCTAGAGCCATAATAATTGTAATCGGTTATTTGACTAATGTCTTGGGCCTGACATGCACATAATAGTAATAGGTTCACAGCAATATACGCACTTTCTACCTCAACCCTTTACCTAGTTTGCTATTAAAAACGAAGTGAATTACATACTTGCTACGTGCCTGTAAATGTAATAATACCCTTAATGCCGTTTTTGTGGCTTCATTTTCTTCTCTACCAGATTAAATTTCAAATACACGCCTCTTATATCTTCATCATCACAACTGAACGTTTGGTGCAAAAATACAATCATTGCAATGTCTTAGTTTTTATTCCATTTTCTTCTTCCCTTCCTGATTTCCCATTGACTTTTTATTGGTACGCAATTTACAAGTCTTCTTCTTTTTGGTTAAAGGTCATCATCTTTTACGCGTGAACATTTTTCATCGAAATTGGTGATAACTATACCCCCATTCATCCGCACCAGCGGTGGGTATCATGCTTTAAAGTGACGTTGCCCAACTTGATCGTTAAAAATTCTTGCTAAAGGTTTCAATCATGATGATAATAATCATTTTGTTTGCAAGATACCAGCTAGCCGACTCAACTGACGCTTTAGTGATGGGCCCAGGTCACCTTTAGAGGGCACTAGTATTTTACCTCAATATAAAGCAAATTATGATTTTTATGACAGTTTATTGCTCAAGCTCCGTTTGTATGAAAACATTCCTAATATTTGGAAAGTTACGCACCCTTTAGAGAACTAAGGAAAATGAAATTTGAACTGTAGTCATGAAGTGAGCAATAAAGTACCCCGTTTATTTACTAATATTTGAATTTCTCCTACAGAGTAAAGTCGTTAATGCACTTGCCTACTTCCTAGATGTATTATAATGAAGGGTTATATTCATGATTCATGCAGTACTCCATTAAAGTAATTATTTTTGGGCCTGGATAAGGAAGCCAAACGTTCTATAAGCCTGAATAATTTGTCGTGTGGGTGGTTTTCTTGGTCTGTCTACTGGAGCGACAGATTGTAAAACGAGTAAAGTACATAGACTTGTCGCGCTTTAAACAATTTTCGTTTTAAAAAATAGATGTAATTTATGACAAGAGATTCATTTTTTCCTTTTCCAGGTATTTCACTTCAAACACTTTCACGTTGCAGATCTCGTTTCTTGTTATTTACAGCAAGGCACGATAAAGTTGAGCTGCTTATTTTCTTTCCATCATCATTTTTTGCAAGAAACAAGTACAGTATGGCGCATCAAGTATGTAGATGGATGGACGATAGACGAGTTCGTGTAATGTTATCTTGATTACCCATTTCAACCTTAACCACACATTTTTACACATTTTATTAGTTTGACGACTGAAATGTTGAGATACCTCTCTTTGATCTTGAAGACAGCGAAAAAGAGAGAGAAATGCTTTACTTGTCTGTATAGTCTGTAGCTGTTGTCCATCGATCTTTTTGAAGCATTTTTACTTGTACTTGACTAGAAAAACGATAAACGTGCCTGTAATAAACATAAGGAACCACAATCGACTTTGACGTGCTCACGGACCGCATTCCTTATATCATATATTCTTTTATTACTGTTGGTTTCATACTTATGGTACGATATTATTATTATTATTATTACGCCTGTCTAGAATTGAAAGGCTTAAATTAACTATGCATGTGCACTACAAATCCAAAAAATGCATGATCTTTGAAGATTTATTATTAGGACATATGATTATATAGTCTTGATCATCTTTCTACATTTTTGCTACAATTTACCCAAAAAATACGATTATTCAACTTTTAGTAATAAATATTTGCGCTCACTTCTGAAGCAATCATAATAATAACGATAACCTTTCTCGCAAGGTCATTATATCATCATTATTATTACGACTACTGAGGTTATTCATAGAGATAAAGGTAACATTTTGCTGGCTGCATCCGTTCTGCTTGATTCTTCATCTTTTTACGAGTTATTGATTAATCGCTGGTCATGATTTATTATATCAGGCCTCCTCTCAACAAATAATAACAATTGGTACAAACGACATGATTGAGAACTTTTGGGAAAGGTGCCTTATTCGTGAGACGTTTTGGCATTGAAATACAGAAAAAAAAAGATGACGATGCAATTATTGTGATCAAATCAACAAACACTAACGAGGGAACTCCAGTAAGTGTTATCCGAGTTAAGCCTCCATACTGCGCATATATATTACTCCTATAATAAGGTATAAAACCATGCTTTTAGTTTTTCTGAATGGCCCAATTATTTGTTATAGCAGGCCCTTAATATCAAAAATATTGCCATATCAACATAATTTTCTGGAAGTTTTTGCAACAGTTTAGACATGATATGACAAATTTAGCGATGAAAACACCCTAAAAATAATTTTTAATGAAAAAAATTTGCTAAGATCTCGAAATTTTCAAATTTTTGTATTGGTGAAAATTTTATGAATCTATCAAAGGGTCCCCCCTTTGGTTACTTTCAAATCCCTATGTTAAATCCTATTTAAAAATTTTGATTCCGTCAGACCGAAATTTTTTCGACCTTCTAATTTTAAACACAAGGCCCATTCAGAAAAAGGGAGTACGGCACGTAGCAACACTAGTGAGTAGCTAAAGGCCCTGCATAGTCTTGGGGGTAAACTGAGTTAACATGTTCTGGAGTTCCCTCGTAAGCATACCAGGTAAGGAAGGTGTCACGCAGGATCTAATTGAAAACCACCGTAAATCTTTCCCGACAACTTATGCACACAAGCAAGCCCTCTCCATCATCATCATCATGATGCTCCACGAACAACATGATCATCATGATCACTTGTCATCTACCTAAACACACGCATTGCTACAAAAAATGGTAAAACAAGATAAGAAAAAATGACGATTACATTACTTATTTATCCCAGTCGATCACTCATTATAGAAACTGGATTAACTGAGTGGAGACAAAATCATCAAGAGAAGATACGGAGATCAAATTAAATGAACGTTGAAAGGGAAATGAATTTATGCTTCGTCATTACCATTATTATTATTACGACAAGGGAAAAAGCATAGTAGAGATGACGTGTATGTGTACATATTTGGAATGAAGAGGAACCAAACTTGTTTACCTCTTGGTCAATGGCAGATTAGGATGATAATGATGATGCAACGTTGCTTCCTGCATTATGTACTTTGCAAAATTTGCAGAGTTTTATTATTTTTCAAATTGATTTTCTATAAACCTGGCCGATTTTCTAAACAGAAAAACCTATTGAGCGAATCCGGATTCTTTTTATCCTTCAAAACGAGAAAATCTCCTACTCGATGCTACTCAGGCTATTCGTTATATTGTAACAAGTCATGTCATATAGACGTGCCACTGATGATGAAGAGAATTACCCAAACTGTCCATCCAGGAGTTACAAAAATGGCTTTCCTGGCACTGGTTTCGACCATCATTGTACATTTACATGCTGCTGCTTCTTGCAACGATAAATAGGCATGTTTTGTAAGGTGAGGAATTCCAAGAGAGATGTATGATTATTATTTCACTGATTATTATTATTGTTATTGCATGGTGCTCACACAAAAGAACAACTTTCAAATTTTCTCAATCCTTCCAGTCATAATTAGGCAACAAAAACTCTGTACACGGATATCCGTGATAAGTATAAAAAATGCTGCTACAAGAGTTTTACCTGCTGAAATAGATCGTATGTAAATTCTTGCTCGTAATAATATTATTATGATGATGATCCCATATTTTGTTTTGAAGTATCACAAGAGTATCAACTTAATGTGTCCAAAAGAAGATTTTCCCATTCAACCAAACCAAACCAAAACATTAGAGTCTGCATGAAATACCTAGTATGCTGAGAATCTACCTAAATTCATAGCCTCCAGCAAAAGTATTGCGTATAACCCTTTGAGAAAAACATCCAAGTTTTGATCCTGTTGTAGCTTTCTCTTAATGTTATGTGTAATAAGTAATGATTCACTAGTGATCTTGATGGTATTTTTTGTTGCTGCAACTGATACATAATGGCATTACGTGTGGTGGTTAAACTAATTGAAAAAAATCTTGACAAAATTTATTAGGGACAAAAGTGGAATTAATGCCACATTCCTATGACTGGGATTTTGAACTAGCTTTACATACCATGAAAGTAGGCTTGTAAGTAGGTAGTTTTTTTGATAGTTATCATCTTGAACAAATTCGCTGAAATAAAAACTCGTACAATTTAATTTTATTATAAAGTCATGGTAGGGAGAAATGAAAGCAAACTCATAAATTTCAGTGCTCTATAATACTGATTTCGATTGATTCCGTATCATATCATCACCAATAAGATTCATTAGATCATGATTTCTTCTCAAGCAACTCAATAAGTCTTATAATGAATGCTACTAATGAGTTAAACAACATTGTAAAACGTTGGGTGCTCACGAAATCATGTTTAGGTATGTATTACAGCATTCAATGTTTTCCAGAATCTCAAGCACGCCATAAGCTTAGTACACAAAGAACCATTGCCACCAAATGAGCTAGCTAAGCCCTATTATTTGATTTCTTTTCAATGCTGTGATCCCAATCAAAACAATATGTCAGCATACTTTTTCGGTGAGCAGAAAGATTTCTTTCTACTACGGCACAAAAAATACCGACAAAAGATTTTGAATTGGATATTGCTCTCCATTGAGAAGAATAAATTAAAGAAATAGGCAATATCATTTCTTCATCTAATCTTTCTCTTTCCGTTGACATATTTTACTTCGTGTGTATTGCATTTGAAAGACAAGCTTATTTTCTTACCTCGTAGTTTCTGGAGTCCGGGATCCTATATGGTGAGTACTGCATAACTGAAAAAACAAAAATTCAAAGTTAATTAATTTAAATTTCGCATCACAAAGAAAAACCATCGCAAAAAGCTGAGAAAATTGGATTAGTACAGCAGCAATTTTCCTCAACAATAAACTAGATGAAGGGGTGAAACCCACAATTTACAATTACGATTGAATCTTTTGGATGCTAAACACAAAAGACAAAAGAGTAGTAGACTAATTTCGTCAGAAAAAGAGCAAAGATGTAATAATGCGGTGTTTACTCACGTAGTGGTTGCATGCCTCGTGAAAAGAGGAACAGGAACAACCCTACAATTTGTATCAGAGAAACCAACCGCCCCAGTAACTCCAGTTTTCAATGAACAACAGAAATTACCTACCTATTATAACCTGATTTTAAGAGCTAGTTTTGTACAGCCAGGTCCTTTTATTATAGCATAAAAATTTGATGATGGGAACACACTGAAGCGATCCTCAAAAATCAACAAGGGATAGTTGTTTGTAAAACATTACTTTACTAGCCTATATTTAAACAACAGCATGCTAAACGGAAGTTTGACGCATGAATTATGATACTCTTCTTTTGAAAATTTCAAAGAGACATTTATTATTTTAGACTACATGTTTGAAATTTTTCCGCGTGTTTAACTGCAAGATGTTTGAACCCTATAAACTCAGCAGCAGTCATCGTTAACGTCAATTGCAATTTTTCAACTTGCCATTTCTCCTGTGCATCAAATAATTATGCAATTTCTTCAGTATATATACGAAGAAGATTTCTTTCAGCTAGGTCAAATTAAAGTATATAATAGACGACCTCACACAGAGCCGATCATCAATACACACATGTAGATCAAGAGTATTGACCGACAGATTTCTATTCCTAAAAGAACAATGAATGATGATGATGACGCCAAAAATCAAAGGCAATCAAAATCAGGAGTCAGCAGAGTTGTAAAAAAGTGAATGCATGAGATGAGGATCAAAAAATTGAAATAAATTGGGACTAATTTAAAAGTAAGACAACTAGTTCATCTCTCTCCCCCTCTTTTGTTGTTCAAATCAATAAATGAATCAAAATCAAAATGTTGCATTTTTCCAACTTATCTAGTCATCATCATTCTTTGCTATTATCGTCAGCAAGCAGGTAGGTATTTTGCCTGCACCGCACGCAGATAAACACGAATAATAAAGTCTTGAGTATAATAGCGAAAAGAGAATGACTGCCTGGACTACCCCGACAGATATCAATTGATGAAGAGGAGCAACACAAAGCCGAAAAAACCAATCTGTAGTAGTACAGTGGTCTTCGATTTGAAAATTGAAAGAATCATGACATGCGAACAATTGAAGTCAGTCGTTTTATTGAAAATTACAACTTGAGGCATCTGTATTGTTATGCATATCATATTACTATTATTATTTCCTCAACATGTTTGCTGATGTTATTCTTTACGAAACTTTGTGTGGTATGCTTAAATCTCGCATTGCTGAAATTTATATGATTGACGGACACTGATAATGGTAATATGCATGATTCACATATCTCAATTGCTCCGTGCATCGCGAAACCATTTTTCAAAAGAATTATGAGCCCAACTAGGATCTCTAATGAGGCTTTGCCGAAAGAGCACGACTAAGGGTTACGGCGAGGAATTTGTTACGATTTATTTTGCTCACTTGTGTTCCTCTTCATAACAAAGAACATTATTGGAATAAATTCATGAAACTTGTACACATATATAACAACTTGTCGATCTACTTTTCCCGATATTGCTAGTTAGGCATTCAAGCTCCCTTCCGTTCTTCTTGTTACATATTACGTGGTCATTTGTCTTTCTTCTCGACTTTTCATGGCTACTTGTTTCTATTCTGCGTGTACCAGAAGTCGTCAATATCTACGCGATTGCAAATGATTGCTTGCTTCTGATTTTATGAGTTTTTGAAGTTTAATTTCTCATATTTTGTCTGAGAAATGGGCGGATGAGGATGAGATAGGTTTAGGATTCTGGGTACGCATACTTTTCAATTTTTAACAGCAATAACAAAACAGAAGCATTCGTTCAGTCCAACCCCCACTTACTTGAAAGGAACACAAAAAACTGACGATGCTTTCTCTGTACTAGGCCATAAATTCGAGAACAGTCTCAAGTGGAGTAACTTTATGATCGAATTTCAAACAGATTTTTTGTAGTATGGTGAATTTCTCAATTTAATCTTTTCCACTTTCTATACTGTTCTTATTAGATAGTAATTAAAAAATTCCACTTGCTCCAAGAAAATAAAAACCAAGGTACAGATTGGAAATACATTCATCTTTAAGACCAATAAGTTGTTTTAATGGTTTATTGTCCAAGGTTTTGTTTTTGTTGCTGTCCAAAAAAACTGAACCAGTTTTCATGCCTCCATTCTGTTTCTTCAGTGCTCATCATGAAACACGATATTTAATTATAGGTTGTAGGCACAGTAGTACCAACAAACATTATGCTCAGTCACTTCATTTATTACTTTCATCATTAATCCTAATACATGACATTCTTCGGCAAATTGAATGTAAAAAATTAAAAACTTATCACTTACTACTACATAATCACTTGTTTTTTTCTACGTCAAGTTGATGAGTCTGATTACAAACTGACGAAATGATGGCAGACAAGAAAGACAAAAAAACAGTTCAGCTTCTTTTTGGTAATCAACAACAAAATTCAAGGAGCTAATTCAACCACTTTGCTTCTAAATCAATTTTTGCTTTATTGGTAACATCATTACTTTTTCCCTTTGGTAATTAATTTTTGCTGGGAAAATAACAATGACATGGTTGCTTGTTCGTTATGAAAAATACAGAACCCATTATAATGAGCGTTTTTGCTGCAAGTTATAGTTTGTCGGATTCATTTGTGAAATTTTGAAAATACTGAAAATCTGTAAGTTAATAAGAGCTTCTGGTTTCACGCCCATCACTTCCAATTTACGAAAAAGAAGAACGTACACTTCTTTAACACTTGTGGATCACCTCTACTAAGAAATAAACTATAACGCGTTCGATTTTATTGACTAAGAAGACTGAGTGTTGAAGAAACCATATCGTTTTCACTTGCAAAAAAAACTCTGATGAATCGGTAAAAAACGAAGCGAGGTAATGAGTTTCCATTCGTATGAAAAGATAAAACCATAAAATCTGTGCTTGCACAAACTTTTCATGAGAAGGTTTATACCAAAGCCGACATAGGTGCATGCTGCGTACACGAAATTGGAAAAACTAAAAGCAGGCGTTTTTAGCGAAAACAAAGCCTTGTGGGAATTTTCAGAGCGTTATTGCCAATTGCCGCATTGTTTGTCTACAAGTCTTTAACCATTAAAAATAGTTTACACACCACCTGTGTGGCTAGTGCGTATTCTTTGGGAAAGGGTCCATTAGGTATCATACCACCTTGAAGGTGGAGAGATATGAGATGGTTATGAACCGGATTCATGGTAATTTTTCACACGTTGTGTGCAAAACTCTTAAAATGGCACTTTTTAAATTAACTGGCACCTCCTTAAATCATGACCACATTTCAGTTTTGATTGTGTTTTGACTCCTTCACTGTTCATGAGGCACCGTCAAAAATCACATCGGACAAGTAGAAAAGCATAAAAATGTCAATGCGAATATAAGAGTAGTGTTTGCTAAGTATTCCCTCTAAAGCTTTCCTAAGGTCCGATAGAAGGATTCCCCATTCACCAATAATTCCTTTTAAAATTTTGAACGCAAATAGCCCCCCACCAGAAGAAAAAGCAAAGGAAATAACATTCCGACCATCATATAGACCATAAAGGGAAAACAAATTGCGTAAAGGTTATAAAAGGTATATTGTTAGCACGTAGCCTCTAACCAAACCATTATGGAATACCACATCAGCTTCCTATCTACTAATTCAATTTAACATGCAATTGTGGAAACTAACTCTGAAAATATTTGCTATAGCTAATTTTTCAGAGTGAGTAAACTCAATTTTAAAATGAGGATTTCACAATGTAAACAACTGAAAAGATTTTTAGCGCAATGCTTTGATTATAATGGCACTCTTCATTGAAATAAGGTTGATTATCGTAATTATCATTGTTATTGCGCTTGCTATTAGCGGAGGAAAAGCATGGTTTCGTGGAATTGTGATCACAATTCACATGGAGGAGTGTGTACATGTACAGTAACAGTACATCATTTGAGGATTGTGCCCCGCGTGAACTTTTATGACAGGTAGTAGTACATAGTGAAAACGCATTTCTTATTACTGCAACTTATTATTATTATTAGACTTAAATATTTTTACGTTCCCCTTGGGTTAACGAACAATTAACATGAACATGGTAAGTGGGTCCATGTAATTTTAGGGATGAACTTTGTTAATGAACAACTAACGATATATCTCATATCTCCTCTTGTGTTGTGCTGATGAGGTTTTCACTACTGTGCAGTTTTTTGTTATTTTCACGCAGTTCCTTGTCATCATCGAACCGTTTGCAACATATACTATTTTGTTAAGAGTAAATAAAGGAACATAAAATACAATGTACATTTTCTTCCAGATCATACTGTTTAAAAAGGTCTGGCAGGTGTTTGTTGGGGAAAGGTGAACGTGAAGCTTTAAGCATCCTATCATCACGCCTTATTTCTAAATGTATCAAATCAAGAAAGGGGAGTTACAGTTAAAGTTAACACTAGAGAATGGAAATTACCAGAAGATGTTGACGATGATGAGAATATGCGTGTATTTATTTATGAGGGCAAACGTGTGGGCTTCACCTATGGTTTAGTTCGTGATCCTCCATGTTATGCCTCCATTTTCGCCATAAAAAATCTATTTGTCTGTGAGTTTTCATCTTTGGTAGACAGTTAAACAAAAAACAGTATCGTATCTCCATAGACCGCCATAATATGATAATGCCAGAAAAGTGTAGTGTAATATATTATCATTAGGAAGCCCACATACATAAAAAGCAATACAAATAAGCTTAAGAATAAAGTACACAAAGAAATCGAGATACTAATCCCATATACTCCAACTGAAATGGTTTTTTGTTAACATTGAGCTATTAGTACTTACATTGTTCTAAAATATTGAACTAAACTAGATTTCAAAGGTGAGTACCGTACCAATTTATTATCATTGATTTTATCTCTTTCTCCACGCTCTTGTGTACATGTAATGTGATAGAGGACTTGTACTTCTTCGTTATTGTTATAACCGTTTTATTTCTCCCTCTTGTATCATTATTATTATTATTACCCTTCATTTTGAAAGGTTTATTGAAATATTCGAGATGCAATAAAAATGAAATACAGCTTTTACAAGAACCACTGACTTTTGAAATTTTTCACGCATTTCCAACCGAATAATTGTAGTGTAAGCACTTGTACATACTCTTTTATTATCTTCTTGTGTATAACTGTGCAGCGCAGTTTATTTGTAAAATATGAATAAAGCATATAGTGTGGTGTGACGCGACATTGCATTTTTTGCACAATAAGAAAGAAAAAAATGTATATTGTTTGTACTTAATGCTTACGTTAGACAATTTTTTCCCTAAAGTTTGTAGAGATGCTATCTAGGAAGAAGAAGTTGCAGTCCTGTTTTCTTTTTGTGAAATTCCTTAGAAGAACCACTTTCAACACATGCAACTTGATTTACAGACCATCATAAAATGCTTTTTTGTGAATAAAAAATATATGGAGATCAATTTTGTGATCCAATAACACGCACACATTATTCTGATTATTACAGTTTTTCACTAGTAAAATAGCAAATTAAAGGGGATGATGAGAAGTATACTGGTCATCTTTTATTGTGGAACAATATGATATGCCACATTTTCAAAGTCAGTGAACATATTATTCAAAAAGAGGCGACTCGAGGGTAAAGAAACAGATCTGATTGCTGTTGTAAAACCTACAACAAATCACGATTTTCTAGAGAATAATACAATGTGTGAAACAAGTATAATGCAAGAAAACCATGTGCGCTCTTTTACGTATAATCACGAAAACTCTTTTTTCTTGACAAGGTGTACAAAGAAAAAAATCTAGCAAACACTTTGTGCTTTCACGGATCCTATACCATATACCTCACTACATAGCTATGCATGGTACACCTGCACTTATTTCATGTAGACCATGATGGTGGTATTGGTTCTGTGCTTTACTCGTTAGTTTCACCTGTTCTCCTATCAATCACACTTCATACCTACAAACAACACAGCAGTCAGAAAGCCAGCCCATTCTGACACAAAAAATACAAGCTCATCTACACGAAGTGCAACAGAAATTGCTAGAAAATTGTTGAACTCATCCGGATTGTTTTCCGACTCGCTCAAATTAAAGTAAAATGTAGAAAAAGCAGAGATACATTACATGAAGCTTCGTTCTCCTTGTTATTCAATTTATTTGGTTTTTCATCTTTCTTCCACCTTTTTTCACCACCTTATGACGATGCCATTGCTCCGATATTAATTTCATGACTAGATCGCATGCTTACAAAAACTAGATGATATATAAACGCCTGCCCACAACTATGCGATAATGAATGACTTAAAACATGCACTTTTTACTTAAAAACTGTATTGATACAGAAAAAAGATGAACACGATGAGCATGCCCATGCCGCTCCATTAGAAGAAAATAAATAAGTGAACGTGAAACGAAAGAAATTATAGGTTTCAAGTTGAAAGGTTGCCCCGTTTGAATTCACCCCGTAGTTTTGATGAAATTGCAAAGTTCACGGTGTGCATGATTTGATTCTGATTTAATTTGATTTTTGTTTCTATCGTACGCTGAGAAATTCTAGCGGAGACAATTTTTATAGCTGATAGTAAAAATGTAATGGTTATAGACGTGCAAAAGTTGTGCTCCAGAGGGCTTCCATAACTCTCATGAGAATGTATTTTTTATGCTGCGTAAATAATGGGAGATTCACACTTTTTATCGCGCATTATTTTACACAATTCATTTTACAACTCCCTCTGTGATGAGCTGATTACGTTCCATTATGTAAAATCACATTGGGATGAATCACCTCTTTTACTATACAAATATACAAAACATTGTAGCAATAATAATGATAATAACTAACATTTCCTTGTTTAGCGCATCTCCACTATTTTATCTCTCTGTTCCACATTATTATGTCGCTCAGTGAGCGCAACTATAGCCAACCCGATTGAGATTAGCGTGACTTATGAGATTTCGACAACCTGTGGTGCTGCTCTTAAGAGTGCTTGACGTCCGTATAGTGCACCATGTAATGAAATGTGAATTTTTTTCAGTCTTATTATATGAATGCGATGCTGGTCAGCACACCAAAAAATGTTTATTAAGACGACGCAGCGGCAACGAGGTGCATGGTGGAAATGCTTGACTTTGAAAGGGCTTGGCAATATTCAAAAGTATGCGTGAAGTATGAAGTGGAATATTATTACTCTTTTTAACAAAAAAAAAATCAAGACTTCAGTTACGTCGTAGTAAGCATCTTGAAAGAATTTTCTCATGGTCTCGAATAATGCATTCTTGCTGTCGAATGGAATGAACAACTTTGTACAAGCCACATTGACCCCTTACATTTCCCTCTGTGTAGGCTCGGTACAAAGAATTGGATCCGTTCATTCATCCACACTCTACATGACGGTCGGTCGGTTTAACGGTAATCACTGTAATATCATTATTGCATGAAACAATCAGTGTACATTAATAAAAAGAAAAGAAATAGAAACAGTACACATACGTACATTACCATTACATCTTTGAGCACCCTGCCACCACCGAAGCATAATAAGATATCTACCTCTAGGTATGTAGGTATATATTTGACTAAAACCACTTTACTTTCTCTTGTATTCATTTTGCCTTACACAAATCAAGATGATGAGACGGTTGATGGTCTGCCTAATTAGGCCGCAAGCAACCAATTACAACCAAATCAGCTGCAATCATGCAAGCAATTTTCATTCCCACACGTACATCAGAACAAGACGTAATACGAGCGTCGTCATGTAGGTAAAAAATTTAGCGATGAGCAACGCAACATCATGTAGCTATTTGTTCCAAGCAGTGACGACGCTTCCTACCACTAACACTATGTGCGTGTGAGCTATGAAACCATTCAACCAACAATGTCATTACATTATCGTCAATCTAAAAAAATCAACTCAAAAGTACGGTCAGAAAACCACAACCACTCGTCAACTTAATGTTGACACGTGGATTATTTCTTCAAGTCTTATAAATGCCTGCATATCATTAAAATCAAATCTCCAATATTTGTAAATATCTTACACATGTTTCACTTAAAATTGAGCCTGATTTCTTTTCAAATTGCAATATTTCAAAATGAAGTTCAGTCGTGAGCGGAAATATGGATTTATGCAAATTCAAGCGCAATTTTATTCTGATCAAAGGTGGAAGAACTTGGTAAAGTTTGCTCAGAGGGGGTTCACAAGAGCAACAGTATACTTCCCTATCTTGTTATAGATTGGAAAAAATTGTGTTTTTTCATAACGTTTTTGTTATCATTATTGCAGTTGTTTACAAATAGATACACGCAAAAATACAAGTTTACATGCAAATGCATACTATTCCTCGCATATTATATTTATCAAGGTTGTTTTTGTGACCCAGCCAGAAAAATCCATCAAACCACTATATCATGACAATAAATAAATGAGATATATCAAATGCCAAAAATGAAGTGTTTGATATAATGATCAAAATACAGAAAGAATTTTTCAAAACTTGTTATTTCTTTCGAAAAAGAAAATTTACTATCAGGAAGACTTGGGTGATACTTGCATGCAATTGGTGGTTGTAGTTCTGCCCATATTATTGTTGCAAATAGGGACACACACCAATCAATCGTCACACGAGCTAACTTTTCAAGACAGATGCTTATAATCATAATGATTACAATATTAAATATAAGGGTAGGTGAATTTCATAGAGTCAACATTCTCATCGAAAGAAAGTATACACTTTTTTTAAATTTTACTCTTTCAGCTTGTCCAAGCCCAAAACATGTACCTTGTGAACTCTCAGCTAATAATCATATAGCCATCTGTCAATTATATAAAAATGAGTTGAAAGGTAAATGCGTGTTACCTTTCCTAATTTTTAGCAAATATTTCCATAAAAATGTTCTTTGACACGACAATGATGTCCAAACTTATTTTTAACTTTAATTGTGATAAAATATATTGATCATGATCATGTCATCAAAATTTTAATTCCGCCAACACCATCTTGTTAAGGTATAAAAATGATCATCAAACGGAGTATTTTATTAATGTGAGGACCATGTATGGTTGATAAAGTCTGCGAATTGTCACGCATTTTACCTAAATGATGCCTTTCACTATCATTATCACATTTTACACACGATAGGAAAAAATGTCAACACATTCAGTGGCAATGTGTAATACAGTAAAGAGTATATGTGTCTCATCGTGTCGCAATTTTAACACCTAAATAGTACAAAAAGATCAATAAAGAAAAGTAAATCAAACAGAAGTAGTCGTATGATGTATGAAATCCGAAAGGCTGTAAAATATATGAAACAAGCAGAAAATAAAAATTTCATTCACTTATACACAATGTTGTTCGGCAGCTTGTTCGTAGCAAAGTCTTCAAGTGGCAACACGGTCATATTATGAAAATGAGCAAGAAAAAAAGCTGTCATGCCAGAAATGATGAGCCCAGCCGACAAATAAAAAGGAAGAAGAGAGGAAGGTTGCTTCTGTAGCATAAGTATCACAGAAAATATTATAAATACGTGTAAGTTAAATACTTTTGCCATCATTGCCGCCACCGTAAAACGAGTATTCATCAGTAGTAAATAATAACAAATAATGCCACTTGAAGCATAATTTTTATTAATTATTATTACTTTCTTATATTACTACAACCACATATACTTATGAATTAATTTTTCTTGTGGGCACCTACATTGCAAATGATTGTACTTCTTTTCTCTTTATATTGTGATCAAAAATTGTCAGAAGAAAAGGAAAGATGAGTGCAAAAAAACAAAAGCAACATGTTAGTACCCTTACCAATCCTTAAGAAATCAATACATTGTTGATAGACAAAAAACGAGTATCGTGTGTCAATATTAAGTAATGTGTGTGATGTGACGTGAGGAATTATACTTAATTGATGGCTTCAGAATTAATTTGCATGCGCATTAAAATCACATAAATTGTGGTGTATTGTTAGGTATACTTGACTTTTTAACTGCTATTCAATTTATGAGAGGTCGCTTTCAATAAGTGATGCAACAGAAACTAATTTTTCTTCTTGTGGGGTATATATTTGCTAGAAGATTTAGTAAATTGATTATTTAGCTAGAAAAAATGTGTGATTTGGTTACTTATTTTAGGGTAATATCTTTTACTGATCATGATATTTGATAAAGCCATTACTGCTATTCCATATTCTGCACACATGAATTTAAATCGCATTTTGAAATTTGAAACATAAAAATCTATTTTTTATAATAAAAAAGGAGTTTTCCTTCTTTGCTGCAATAAATTAATGACTTTAATGTGGCTGCCATGAAAAACCACGCACGTTGACATATAGTAGCACTATCAGCGGGCAGACAAATAAACGTGAGCCAAAGTTAGCGACAACGACAATATTATACTATGCAGTCGTTTCAGTAGTATACACGATGAAAGCTAATCCACAAGGCTTTTAGTGAGATATACGGATTTCATGACGAATTTTTACCGTTTTTCCTTCCCTTTTTCACAAAAACGCATCAGTCAGTCACGTCAGATAATTTACAACCTTGTAAGTTTCAGTCACTATATACTGAGACGTATAAAGTGTGTCTCCCGAGAATACATTAGTTTTATAAGATGGTTCTCTTTCTCTTGTAAAAAAACTTTGTTCACGAAAATTCAGGAAAAATTGAAAAAATATATTATGTAGAAATCAGGAACAAGCTTAAAAGTAATAATTATTGCTGTTTTCTTTTTGTTCTTTTTTGAATCTATCACCTACTCAGTCTATATAGAAAAATTATTAGGTATACATAAGCATTGTCGTAAATAGAGAATTTCCAGTTTTTGGTCAAATCAACTGGTTTTTACCCCATTCTTCATTTCTCTTAGAAAAGTAATAACAATAATGATCACCATCATGTGCCCTGTTTCTTATCCGTCCTCCTCCTTAAGGTAACAAATAATCATACAATATTGCAAGCTGTCTTATTTCTGACTTTTTTTCTGTCCATTATGCAGACTACTACTGCTGAAAAGTGGCGTGCAAGCAGGCACCAAACAGTTTTTATATCTTTGACCGACGTCCTTTTATTATTCCGTATATATTTACTGATCGCAAGAGATAATTTGAACTTCTTTTGTATGATGCACCTGTTCTATCAAATATCTTCGAGATACGCTCATATTTTTTTTATTCTTTTCGACAAAAACTTGAGCAAACAAATATCATCATATGAATATGGTAGCTTGAAGCAACTAGTCCAATTAAGAGCTCGAGATTCAATTTATTTAGTGTTTCTGCTCCTGTGATTATATTTTGCTCCTTATTGCCTTACATTTTTGGCTTTCAGCAAAATCTTATTAAGCAGCTCCTGTGCACTGCAATCTACTTGATCCTTTTTATTTATTTCTCCTTCAACTGTAGTCACAAAATTTGTTACATTGTTATTATATTGTCTTGCATTCTAATCATTATTATTGCAATACATTTTCCAAAGAATGCATCATCTTCTGACATTTCATCTTATTAGAGTAGTAGCAACATGTATAGTCTTATTGTCAATTTTTTGAAATATGAAGCTACAAAATAGTTCTTCTTGGGATGCCAATTAAAGAATATATTGAAAGATTGTGTATGCATCCATCTTGAATAACGCACATACCACAGTAGCAACAACTTTTCATAAAAATCCCTAAGGCCTATGATCGACATGACATGACGTACAATAGAAGTTCATTCTTCAAACCGACGATTGATAAATGGCGAATGTGGATGATGAAGCTCAATGTTTCGTAATTGTATTAGGATGCAAGTTTTCCCAGGGCATCATTTGTTCTTGTGCTGAATGACAGCTTCTGTTAAGGCTACCGTTCCGTGTGTATTTATAACGAGAACACAATTTTCTCGAGTGCTCTAAAATGTTGTCTTTTTGAAACTAGTTCTAGAGTACAGATTATTCAACATTACATAATACACTAATTCGTGGATTAGCATCAAAATCAATTAGCCTGCTTTGATAAAGATATGGCCTGTGCAAGGATATTGTTGTCACAATTTTTATCTTCACAAAATTTTCAACACACAAACAGACCGCTTGCTGAACCAAGAGCCAACGTGGTCACCACTCTAGGAATAAACTTCAAACTTCAAAGGGTCCGTGTCGAAAGAAATTCCCACACATTGTTAAAAAATGAACACGACTTCTTTGATCTGGTTGCTCAAAGCTCGCTCGGCTCGTTGTAAGATGACTACCAAGAGTGCTTAAAATCTAACGGAACGGTGCAATTCTCCCTTCGTTCATGATGATAAAAATTTATATTTATGTTGTCAAGCTCCGAGAAGAAGGAATTGTACAAGAAAAATTCAACGAGACATACATTCCATCCCCATAAAAAAGACTAGTTCGTTGAACTGCTTTACTTTCAAACTGTAACTGTCATCTATCTCATCGTTTGATATTTTTTGTAAGCAAATACAATAATTGTAAAGTGATGCGTTTTACAGCACTGATTCAACATCATTATTTACCCTAATGCGGAAAAATATCCATTAAGAGGAAGAAGGATAGAATTTTTTTCACATCTCCTACCTTCTCTTTTCCTCCAAAAATAAGGAAAAAGTCATGAATCATGCTGGTACATAATATGTTTGGGATTTGCTAATTTTCAAAGTGAAACTTGAAAATGTGCTTTTTCACACATAAATATAGATGCTCTGCAGTAGTAAATATCAATATAGACTTTTTAGATTGTAGGATTTTCTGTTTTGTTCTTTATCATTTTAAGAGAAACTAGTTATCATACCATTAGATAGATTAAAAGACGATGATGAGTTTTACATTGGAGATAAAAGCGGATAAAGGAAAAGGAGATTTTTACATGACGAAAAAAGTTCATGGCATGTAATTATTGTGCTCTTATTTTTTCGTGAGATAAGACATAAAAAGAGGAAAAAATACCGCTAGAAAAAATAAAAAACTATATAAAAAAGAAACTTTTTTTCAGCTTCAATTTTCATGCAACGCACACGATCAAACGCATTGTCGTATTTTATACCAGCAAACGATACGGAATTAAAGTCAACGCATTAATGAAAATGGAAACTCCGCAAAAAATCTTTTCTCATTTCTTTCTGGCACTTTGCTGACGACAAGTCGACATACACCCTCAAATCGCGATATCTTTACAATCCCGCCAAGGGGATTGCAAATAAAACCCAACTGCAATTACATAGGTACATATAGCACATTTCGTGTGTTAACCCAGCGGTTTGATTATAAAGCGGATATTATTATAGTCATTGCTCGTCGGTTGTTCTAGATCAGCAAGAAGAAAATGATGGGTATGTTAATATCAAGTTTATGTGTGATGATGATAAGTATGAGGGATATGAGGGGGTAGTATTTTTGGCATCTGTCGCTTTACGTTTTTTTCCTCCCATATATGGCTGTATGCGTCTAGATAAAATATACCAATACTATTATTGCATGCCATTATCCCGTCGCTTCGTTTTATTTTTTACTTCTCAAGAGTAAAATTAGTGCTGCTTAAACTCAATCTCTTTTTTCGGTCTCCGTCCATCCGTCCGTCAGTTGCAAATTTATGAGTATCGTTATTATGGAAAAGGTATTGTCGTAATTTTATCATCATCATGCCCATTTTGTGTGCACTTCTTATCTGATGCTATATTTGCCGAAGCAATAAAAAAATGGAATCTGTTTTTCTTGGGAAGATAACAAGTAAAATAAAAATTCTAATCGTAAGAAGTAATCAAGGAAAAGTCCTTGAAACTGGTAGCGAACAAACTTAAGAGAAGGAGGGTGTTTTTTTGTTCCAAAGTCAAGAAGATGAGCTCATTCTGACATAATCTGTAGTATCATTAAATAAATCATATATCTAAAACCTATTGGTCGAGATAGGATTATTCAATGTTCGTGCTTAAATTCTATTGGACAGTATGGTAAATTTTTGAAAACATATTATGTATTTTCGATGGTGGTCAAGCTGACGACGGTGGCCAGTGCAATATGCCCACAGCACGAACCAGTACAACACGCAAAGTAAAAACATAAATTTCATGTATTAAGATCACTGAAGTTAACGAATGCCTCTGAATATAATAAGTTAATACAGGGCAGATTAAGAGAGCACCTTGAATTTTTTTGTTAAGTCCAAAAATACTTAAGCGTCTGCCGATTTATGTGCATGACTGTCTACATCCATCCTACCAGTTTCCACTTTTACTCGACGACGCAAGCTGCGCGATATGGCTTATGCATCACTAGAAAAACTGGTCACATTCGATTTGCTACCTGGTAATACTTACATCACAAGCAATAAACCGAACAAGACGATGATAGACTATAGGAATACATTCAGTAATAAAAACATTTACATAGAGTACCATCTCATGAAATGGTCGTCTCGTGAATTTTTCTTGAGGCAACTTGCACTCCACTCCATACAGTCTATGGAAAATTTAGTTGCTTTGATGATAATATAGCTCCTCAGTCGGTAATGTATAAGTACAAAGTGCGAAATCACGATTTCACAAAAAAAACTCTGTGCTAGAAAAAAGATTAAAGTTGTGTATACGAGCCTAAGCATAGTACATCTTTGTATACTTTCTTCACCTCCTCCTCTCAAGAGTCCATCTTCAGGGCCTTTGTAGATCAGAGCACGAAAAGTAACTGCAAAAATGATTATTATGACGGTGACATGATGAGTAGATGGGCATTTTAGAAAAATATGATTATTATTTTTGCCATAATGATTTCAGATCTACTAAAAAAGTGACCATGCATCAAAGTGAGAGAAAAAACAACAACATGAGCGTTTCTCGAAAGTATAATGGTACAAGAACAACACAAATCTGGCAGGGTTCTCATGAACTCATATATCAAACGACTCATACCATGTTTCACCACGTAATATATTTTCCTCTGCAATATTATTTAGCCCAACAGAACAAAGAGGTTATAGCCAAATCCGACAAACGTATGCAGGTGATCTCCCAAAGTAAAATAATTTTCTTTACGAATATGATTCTCACTTTTTCGTGAGTAACGAAAAATCCTGAAGCAAGCACATTAGGAAAAAAGCTTAGATTTTTGTCATGCATTCTATATTACGAGCATGATAAAGAGCAAAAAATCTAATATCCTTCAAGAAAAGAATGTTTCAGAAGCCAGGAGTGAGAGAGAGTCATTCATTTCATGAGCGTTTTTGTTCCCTTTTGATTATAGCCTGGCAGTTGCGCAAACATATCACATCACATCTGCATGCAGACTTCTTCGTGAAATGAAAGCAATAGAAAAATGTGAAACATGGCATCATCTCACGGAATACGTATACTTTGTTGCATGAAATGCATTCAGATAAAGACACGATCTACTTGGTAAAAAAATACTATAATAAATAGATCATCCCCCTTTCCGCAGTATAGTCCATAGCACACAGGATATAGTATCAAGTTTTGAAAAAGTCTTCGTCTTTGCTACAGTTTCAGTTTTTTGTGCTGATCCATTTTGGTTGGTTTAGCTGGGATGGCCAAGCCCTTTGGGTTGATGGTACAGAGGAGTGATGAACCAATATCAGAAAAGGAAAAATGAGAGCAGCTTGACGAGAAGCAGTGCAGAGCATAGTCCGTGAAAAATCGAGCAGACACATAATATACATTGTATCATCATTCTCAACGCTAGTCTTTTTACAGTTGAATGTGTTGTGTTGTAGATATAAAAAGTTGCAAGGAGCGTGCGCTAACATAAAGTGAACCCCTTCACAAGCTCGCCAGTTCATAGCACTCCGTTGTTCGTCCCCAGAAACTGACTGCTCATTACTCACGTACACATCATGTCAGTCAGTTTATTACAGATTTTGATAATATGGCTGACAGTCTTAACTGACTGTTACTCTTGCACGATTCCTGTGTTCTCAAGTAGAAAATGAACTACTTCAATGCAATTCAGTTCAATCACCATCATTGGCGGTGGCGGTGCAGTTATTATCTCTCTTCTGAAGCTGTTATTATTACTATTATTATTTCGCTTGATGTCGGTGTAAATTGTTCTCGCATTTTTTTTTCATGTCATTGCATTGTTATTTCTTCAAAAGTAAATGAAGTAGAATAATAATATAGATAATTATATGACGATGATGGGAGATGATTTCGCACTTGTACTTAGCTCATATTTACGTTCTTGTTTACTTTCTGATTGATAGCTTTAGAGATAATTTGGGGGAAAAGAAAGGTGCAAAGCTTCACACCAACAAAAATGAAGCAAATTGTTGATAGCAATCAGGGCTTTTTTGCTTACATTATACTTGTGATCAGCTCTTATTTTTTGTCGAAAAGAAATCAGACACAAATATGATTTTAAGAAGCGTAAAATAGCTTGATGAGATATGCTTATATGCTTGTGTCTCACCTCTTAAAGTCAAATATTACACTGACTAAACTATTTACTCGCACGCATGTGTTATTTCCCTCACATCATCATCGACAATCATCAGCGTGAAATCAGCAAATGAGAGAAGAAAGAGAGCCGATAAAGTGTAACGATGAATACGGAAGAGACAAAATCAGCAAAAAATAAGAGAAGAACACCCAAAGTGCTCCACAAGATGAATAATAATAAGAACAAGGAGAACACAGGTCTTTTTCCAATTTCCAATCAGTAAAGCAAAACAAGAGAACGAGTCTTCAATTCATCACCGTCTCATCTTTCTCATATCATTATTATTAAGCACATCTCATCATTATTACAAAGATGAAATGAATAAAAAAATGATGAGTTCTCGATGCCAGAGAAAAGGCATGAAACTATATAACTTTTAAATATATATGATATGTCCTATACCTAATATAGATTCTTTTTTGATTCCGCATACGTAAATAATATACCCGTAATCATCTAATCATCTAGAAGCAGGCAGGCAGCCGATCTCATTTTCAAAGATTCGCCTCCTCTTCTTTTACATTTGCATCGTCTTTGGTGGCACATAACCTGTGCCAATTAAATACAACAAAGTTCTCATTTCAAAATGCATAGGAAAAAATCAAGAGTAAAATATATGATTTAATTGTTCTGGAACTTGAAACTTTTACTTTTGCAATTTTCAACTTGTAGGATGCTTAATGTGCTCTGGAGATAGAACTGCATGATTTTTCATTTCATCAATTGAATACAATGATGTTTTATTCACTACAGATAAAACCGATGGTGGTCCTCTTATGACGAAGTTTAAAGTGTGCATCTACAGATCATTGTCATCATCATGCATATTACAACTTTACCAAGTCCCAATTTTCCTACCCTTTTACATAATATGAACGAAGCTTGTCCGTGAAACTGAAGTGGAAAAGGAGATTTTTGAGGGAGACACCAAACGAGAGACACAAAAATAATTCACAACAGTATGTTGAAATAGGTAGGTATGTTTTTTATACTGTGTGAGGATCTTTACTCTTGGTTTGGAGTAGGCTCTTGAAAACGTAAAATCATTATATTATTATTGTGAGTATGGACATCCATGAGCAGTGCTGAATGACTGCATGAACTAAAAAAGCAGAATAACAATTTTTCATCCTCCTCACTTCTGAAGGCATTACGTATACACTAAACAATCTCAAAGGACAAGAGACATGTCGTCTACCATTGCACAAAACGGACAGATGCGTTTATCGTGAGACTCCTGGCAGCTCTTAAAATACCTACAATCTTTAAAACGTGTAGAGGTAAGTTCTTTTAAGCATCAAGTATGCCTCGGCCTTCTCATACTACTGTAGTTTATTAATCTGCGTCCCTTTTTTTTCTTTTACTCAATAATGGCTCTCTGTCTCTCTCCCATTTTCTTTCTGCTTTCATTTATTTGGTACATGTAGAACTTTTTTTTTGCAATATTTATTTTATGTCATTTAGCTCTTTAAGAGTGCATTGTTTGTTATGACAGTCGTCTTTTCCAAGGTCTTTTGATACTAGTGACGTCGTATTTATCACCGAGAGTGAGTCGGCTGAAATTTCAATCGACATTTTCCCCTCAAATAAAAACTTACATTTTCTCAACCACCAAGGAAGTGTGAAACAGTCACAAAATCAGGATGCTCAATATATATATACCCTTTCAAACCTGATGTCACAACATGTTGATTGCTTCAGATTGACAATGTAGTGGATAAATTGGAGTATTCGGACATGCATTTTCTTTTTCTTTTCCTTTTCCTTTTCAAAAATGAAATGAATGAAACTCATTTTTCAAGCTCAGCTCCTTGAATGAGTACGTACACGGGACAAAGATCGCAATTCACAATCATTAACGCAACTTCGTGCAGCATCTCTGCTGAATTTAAATCAGGGTCGATCTATGGGAAATGTCATTTTACATCTGAAGTGGTCTCGTACTGTTCTTAATGATGAGGATATATATTCCAGTCACTCGTCAATGAAACAATGTAGCAGAAACGACGCAACTGTTGGATGAAGATGATGAGTCGCTCTAAATGCCATTCAGTAACAAACGGTGTTGGTAGTTTTAGTAATGAATGAACACTTGAGATGTGTATTAAAAAGGGGAAATGGTTATTTCAAAGGAAGTAAAAGTTTTTTGTAAAGAGGTTCATACATGACTTGAAGTTTGTACAATCATTAATTGGGGAAATTTTGTTCTTTCTCTCTTGAGTACATGGTACTTCACCAAAAAGGATGAACAAATAGTGAATGTATTTTATCCATTTAATACTTCCGCGTCGTGCTGTAATGATCATGTGTTGCCTCACCTTAGA
Source organism: Willowsia nigromaculata (assembly GCA_034700605.1). Classification (NCBI taxonomy): domain Eukaryota; kingdom Metazoa; phylum Arthropoda; class Collembola; order Entomobryomorpha; family Entomobryidae; genus Willowsia; species Willowsia nigromaculata. The sequence continues at coordinate 47,388 of JAQIXX010000043.1, forward strand.
CTTTGCTTAGTTTTTCGAACAAAAGCTCTGAAATTCGCATCTGAAATATTCAAAACTAGGTTTCCCTACTTTGTAAAGTCGTTATATACTTGAGTGAGATCTCTAGCACGCACATGTTTATGGCTTATGGGTATCATCAAGAAAACTCCTTGTACTGAATTCTTGAGTGTAGACACAAACTATCATAAACAATCATTATGATTTTTTAGCTGAATATGTAAAACATCCTATTCTTAAGTACTTGTTCCTGTACCCACTTATCCGAATGTCCTTCCATTCCAACCCATCCATATCATATTTATCCCTGGCAAAAAATCAAGTTTGTAATTTTCAAGTGGACACTACAATTTTACAGTCTATTATGATATTCAATATGAGAGTAAAATGAGAAGCTCTATGTCTACCAACTAACCAGCTTTCAAACTCTGCTATGATTCAGTTTATTATGCAAGAAGATGAGCAATCATTCACAGACAAAAGGGAGACGCTTGCAATGACAGCACAAGAGCAGCAGCCAGTTTTCATTGAAATTTAAATCTAAATTATACCACACGACGGTGATTACGAATAAATAAAAAAAGTGGTAGCAGTTGTGATTTCTTGATGTTCATGTACTTTATAGTATACAGAGTTAGCAATTTTAAAATACCATCTTTTTGCTTTGAATCTACACAGTACAGTACAGTATTAAACCACGTCAACAAAAAATGTTTTATCGAAGTAAATCAGGAATGATACATAATATCTATAAAATCTGTTGTGACTTTGAGTGTGCATTTTTGGCTAAACAAGCAGTGAGGGAAATCTCTCCCTTTTGTGAAATAAACTTTCATTGTATTTACATGTTCTATTGTGTCGCTCATACCTACTTGGTGTGTCCGAACTATGCCCGTCAAGATTCCCAATTTTTGTTATTAATCAATCTAAAACGCTAGAGAGAGAAAACATGTACATGTAAATACAAACACAGCTCTCTTTCTCTAGACTACTTTGTCTACGTTTATAAAGCTTTGAGTGTTTCTTCCCTGTCTCTACATTTGTCAATTGTCATTTTGGACAAAGAGGATTTTCAGCTTTTTTTCAAGACACCTCAGCTCTCCTCAAGTCTATCATGATGAACCTCATCCTCGTCGTCGTAGGCAGCTCTCCCAAATAAAATACCCAGTCATATTAATCTCTTTGAACTGTATACGATCAAAAGTGGGAGTTTTGTGTATCGTTTTATACCTACCGACGTTTATGGCTCTTCAATAGTCACATATTATATACCGCGTAATTAATATATGTTTGGATAAGGGGGGAATCGTATATTCATTCGGTGATGATCTGAACTCTTTTAATTTTTAATGGTATTCTAATGTTTTGTGCTCCATGTGTAACCTGAGTAAAATTCTCGAGGGAGGGCAAACATAAATATTAAATTGCAACAGAGAAACAGCGCAACTTTAAGGATGTCGGTTGAGTCGCTTGGCGTGGAAAACACAATTTATATAACATGATCTCATCAAGTACAACATCAAGAACCAGGGAACTATCTCTAAACAAGCAATAAAGCAAAGAAAAGAGAGAGAGAGAGATGGAGACAAACAACAACACATTCCTTTTTGATCCTGATCATCTTCTTCGGCCATTAGAATCAGAGTGACCATATAAATCAAGGTGGCGTTCGTTGTCGCCGGTCACACGTTACAGCAACAACAGTGCACACGAAGCGAATCGAGTTGTCGAGTACGACAAACAAAGCCAAAAAAGAATTTTTCATATTGTACACAATAAATGTAATAAAAAACATCAAACCGAAGCGCAAGCCGCACTTTTTAAGAGACACGAAGACGGTTGTCACCAAACTCTTGTAGCTAATTATTTTAAAGTTTTAACTTTTTTTAAATGGCAAAAATTTTTACTTTTGTTTAGCAAAACACGCAAGCGTGACAAAGCAAAGGTATGTCGCTTATTTGTAAACAGTACAAATATTAAGTGTAAATTCACCCATAAGGTATTTAAGAACAATTATTGTCAATTGTTAGTATAAATGCTTTTACGGCATTTGTAGGTACTTGATAAAATAGTGCTATTTTGTGTATAAATTTACACAAAAATTTAAATAAAATACGCGTACTTACAAGATGAAATATGAAAGCAAGTTTCGGACACTTTGTTAAAAAAGCAAGCAAAACAAGGAAAATGTTGAAATAAATATTCCTTTTTCTGACAGTGCATCATAAATTATCTAATAAAAGTGCATCTTTTAATTGTGACCAAAGCTAACACCTCTAAAATGGTGACAATTTTTACTTTAAGCAAACCAAGGAATTTTTAGCCTTGAAGATAACCGTAATTGTAGGTATCCCATAAAATAATGTATCTATTTGGCAGCCGTCATAGCTTGGCGCTAGGTTAATTAGTTCAATAAAGATGACAGCAAATGGCCAAATTTTCGTGAATGATAGATCAGGTTCGTTCTTGCTTGTTATCAATATCATCACAAATCACAACTTCACCACCAGCTAGGCATATAACTCCCATGTATTTTAGATATGATTATCAAAGAATTTTGATCACTACATTGCAAAGTACAAAATCAAACGAAGGTAAAGCAATTTTGTTCGATGATGATGACAAATGGGACTGGTACGTTTTACATGAAATCTCCATTCAAAGAAAATAAACAGAGCAGCCATTTTGGCAAATAAACTTTAAGGACAATGCGTACTTTGTCAACATTGTTTCTTTATACTTTGTACCTTCTCTTTCAGTTATCATTCTTGTACGTCATACGTGGGCAAAGTATACCTACCTAGTTGAAGACGTGACGTCTAATGAAGTCCTCCAAAAGGCAAAGCAATACATTGTATTTATTTATTCGCGTATCATCTTTTTACGATTACAGATTATTTAATCGTACGATGATGATGAGCATATATTATTTGCACATTGTTCGTTCTATTTTTGCAATACCTATAACGAACTACTCAAAGACTGATGACAGCAATGGGTGAACATGATTTTGATAAAAATACTAATAATATGAAAAATCAAACGAAAAGGCGCCTTGAATTAATAACAATTTACACAAACAACCAAAAAATTTATGAGCATCTATTTTTCAAACAATGCTGAAATTGAGGTGAGGTGAGACATATCAGCAGCTACATAAATGCCCTTAACAGAAAAAAAATCATGAGGATTTTTGTAGACATATTAGGAAAAAACTAACATTGTACAAAATTACAATTCTTTTTGATCTTCATTGTGTGCATTGTTCGCTTTGAGGCGATTACGCGAAACCAACAATAATAATGAAACTACAAAGAAAAATATGGTATGTATAAGCAGGTAAGCACGTTTTTGAGCAATTCAGTTCATTCTAAGCACTGAAGTTGGTTACCGCTTATTGGTGGAAAGGGACAGGCTTTGTAATAAATAAATGAAATGTGGTAGAAAATTGTTGGAAAGAGAATAGATGCAAAGTGAAGATACATAGTTGGAGCCTCCTATCTGCGCGCACAGATTTTTTTGGCAAAAAGAGATCAACAGTAAGTGAGCAGATCCAAAAGCCCATATCGCATCATTTGCAGTAACATCGTGTCATAATCATAATTATCAACTGAAATGGTGGAGAGCATACTGAAAGTGTAATAAATCAAGCAGCGTGGTGCATAATGAAAAACGGGGGAAAGAATAATAGACAAATGAAGGAAAAAGAAGAAACTTTTTTCTGACAAAAACCAGCAGTAACAATATCACGATGAGACAAACCCATAATTCATCTTTAATTCTTTTTTGCAATGAATTTATGATTTTTTCTCGTTCCTCATAATAATGAATTGTACTCTGCTGTCAGATGTATAGCAAAAGCGATGCGACATCAGAAGTACACACACAAATCCTAGATAACTACATGAATATACATGAAAATGAAAAAGATACGCATCTTGTGTATGTAACTGACAGTTTATTTTTTCTGAAAAAATCTAGAAAACTATCTTAAAAGCTAATAATCTTGCCCTTTTGCAAAATCAAATGCCTCACACTTTTGGATAGAGCAATTAATTCGCTCGCTGTAATTTATTTAAACCTCAGTGAAACAGGTAAACAACAGGCAGGATCAGAGGTGACGACTTTATTTTTTATATTTTAAATGTAAAAAATTACGGTGGTTAAAACGTTTAATTCTAGACCCCCATTTAATTGCTGCACTTATCACCTCAATAATGACGTGTATAGCTGTACAAACAAGCTACACAGAGCGAAACCACAAAATGACATGAGCTCTGGTTTCTCTTAAACCAGTTGAAAACGAATGATCTCAAGCCGCCCCTAAACCTGACTTAGCTTAGAGCTAGACACCAACGACGCCTCTCTACCATAAACTAACCCATTTGTTATACTTGTTGTGTTTAGAGCAGCTATTTAGATCGTGGATAAGACAAAAAAGAAGTTTATTGCTACGACGGAGGTTTCTCGATTTCTCGTCGCACGAGCCGTGTAAATATCAAAAACTGGATCAAAATTATCAAACATGCAATAATTGCTGATGCATGTTAACACGCAATACGTAACATTAATCCAGATCAACGACACCCTGATACACACTAAATCATCACGCTTGTCTGATTTAATCCCGTTTAACATCTTATCTTCAATGAGCCGTAGGGTATATATATACGTATTGCCAAATAACTACATAAATAATTGATTGACAAAAATTAATACTTCTGTTGCTCAAATTAGTATTTGAAAAATGTTCAAGTAATAGGTGGTAGTGGAGGTTTTTTTTTGTACCTAAAAATATTTACACGCATGCGTAGACAAACAAACAAAATTGAGACGACGATCACAATTGTGCAATCGTTTCATACTTGACTGCGGATAACAACATAATGAAAGCTTATGTAATAAGAAGATTATCCGTGTATTCAAATAGGTTGTAGGTATACATTTTTGACAAGTTTGATGCAAATAACAGAGAGCATGTGTAAATGAAATAAGTACATTTTTACACCTCTATCAAACAGATTGTAGTTACAATCAAGACGCAGTATAATATGTAATTCACGTTATCTTTAGCTGGTTGTTGTTGTGTACATGTTGGGCAATTTTTGAACTGACATAACAATGTGGAATAGATTTTTAATACACGATTCGTCCTCCGTTTTTTGTTACTTCTTTGAAAAGAAAAGAGACGGCGAAATTCAAATGACACCATTTTTGGCTAACCGCAGAAACACATCCAATCTACTAGCAGCAAAATATTTATTAACTACAATAGTATGAGCAAGAAGAGAACAAAAAAATCCTTGTTTTCTCACCTTCACGAATCACTAAAAATTACAATGCGACAATAATGTGTAATCACAGTCGAATTTCTTATTAGCTTTATTATTGTCAGTGAAACTAGGACATAATAAAAATAAATCGATAATCAAAGGCTAGAAAAAACATTGCAAGTTTACTTTCAAAACCGCTCTTGTCAAAGACGGTAAAGTTTACGATATGGAGTTTTATGATTTTAAACTGGGCGCATATAATCTTTAGATGTCAGTACATGGAAAATGTCTGTGAGTAGTGTTTATAATGATACTGTTTTATTCAGTAATGACAGTCAAAGGAGTAAAAAATGATTGAAAATTGGTGCTGAAAGAAAATGTCAAACATGCATTTAAAGTATGATAAACAAGAGTAAGCAGAAGAGGCATACTCCTTTCATTCCTTTTTATCATCATAATCATCAGAATCATAAGTATAATGGATCACTTTGATAATCGAGATCAACAGGAGAGAGACGCGACTTCTGTTATGAAATATTGAGTGAAGTTTTTTCTTCAACCTCTCACAGTCAGTTGGCATTTGGGCTGAAGAGAAGTTGAGTTGAGATAGGGGTTGGAAACTGATATGTGAGATGAAATGAGTGATATCATTTCACAAAGTCCACACACAACAGCCCAGCCAGGTTTTTCTTCCTTTTGTAAAGTAAACTAGATCAGGAGAGATGAAGCCAGGTAGCATTGCCAGGAGAAGAGCAACTGCTTCGCTCTACCTTTTTTTCGTGTTCAAGTGCTTTCATTCCTACAACATGTCTCATGAATACCCAACGGCATTCTACGAGCAACGCACGTTTGTATAGTTGATGATTCAACTGGATCATTTTTTAAATTGCCGACATGACAGGACAAGACAAGGAACAATTGAAAACAGAGCAACCTCACTTTTAACCATTTTTCTGTGACAGGATCATCATCATCGTTAGAATCAAAGAATCATTTTTTGAGAGAAGGAGAGAATGCTTTCTAAACGGAAATTCCCCCTTGTATGTTTTTCATTGAACATTATGAGGCAATGTGTTCCAAAAATACGATTCTATTTTATGAGAAAACTGCTCCGTAATCCGTAATCATTAAGATCTGCTTATATTTTTTCCATCCGCTTATTGTGTCAAATTTATGGCTGGAGAAAACACAGCACAATTTACAAAGCACGATGCAGTCCACCAGGTGAGGAAACGTTAAGAAATCATAAATCATAAAGTTTAGGACAACATATCAAACAGCCCACTTCTTTTCTTGGAGGAATGATAAAAAATACATGATAGTTTTTTTTTCTACTTCTTCTCCCACAGATCCTTGGGTTGGAAAAAGTCTTTCAAAATTCATTCAGTGACACAGTTAAGATGCGTATCTTCCCTTTTCCCTATACTTATACAATATTAGTGTTATACAAGGAACAAGAATTCCTTATCATCAGTTATTTAAAAAAGCTGACATGTTTAGGGAGGGAGAAGGGGTTGTAATGCAATTTGAATAGAATGGTTATATTGGGTGAGATCTAATGCGATGACGAGAGCCTTAACCTTGTATTAGCGTCCAAAAACACATTCCATTTTCCATTCTTGTTTAAAAAATTTGTTATCTCACAACTCACAACCTGAAGAGTTGTTGTAACTGTGATTTTGATCTGGACTTTTTTCAGAATAACTGCTATCTAAATATATCCTGGCTGATAGTTGACAAGAAACTAAATGAAATATTAACCACACAACAAAGTACAGGAAAATATCTGTAGCAGATTTTTTCCAAGTGTCCAGTCCACTGGGACTTATACGGTCTGTGTGGGGTATCCAGTAAAGCTGTGTATTGATGATGAAATCGTGGTAAAAATTTTAACAATGACTGTTAGACAAGATGGAAAGAATTTCATGATTAATGAAAAATCATATTTGTACTTCTGGGAGTTTGTCTGAGTGATGATCTATATTTTACTTGAGATTCAAGTACTACGCATAAAACATGATGGAATGCTGAATTGAAGTGTACTGTACTAGATATGCATGTGTACTTAAATTCATTACATTCTTATGATGATTGAAAAGGTATTCTCAAGTGCTCTTGACAGCACCACTCTGCAATGCAATGTAATTCTACATCAAAATACAAGAGAAGAAGTAAAAGCTTACCTTTAAAATTAGATGAGAAGTCTGTTATAATAAAAGTATGATTTTATCAACTCTGAAGGGTTGAACATGAAGAGCAAAGATGAGCTAAAGGTTCGACAAATCAAATTACGTAATATGATTTGACAAATCGTCTAAAACTGCGTTCAATGTGTACTATCCTCATTTACGGTTGTATTCACAAACGAAACTTGTCAGTTTAATAATTTTACACGTCATTACAGTTTATTGATTACTGGCCAGTGGCTTGCAATAAGTAGTATATTTGAGAGAGACACTTTTCATTTTAAATTGATAAAAGTGCATGGCAAAGGCACATGATTTTCCGGCTACAAAACTTCACACCACCGTTTCACTTTCCCCCAGACTTTGTTCCAAAAAGTTTCGTTTTGCACTTAATCGTTTATTACACTACAGCGATAGCGATGGTTTGTTAATTCTCACATATAAAAAGGTATAATTGGTATCAAGTACTAATTATAAAGGACGGCATGAGTTGGGTAATAATAATAAGCACAGTCAAGTTTCACACCACAGAGTTTACTGTGGCATTAAAATGCAATTGAATTATTCGATTGAACTATTTTCCACACGTGGTCCCCTGTCATCGATCCAATAATTTATGTGATGAATTGAATTTGTGTAGCACCCCACTTGTTTTTGTGTTGCTCCAAATAAAAAGTGTATCAGTTACAGTTTCGAAGGAATTGTTCGTTTGGGTTACGCAACAAACACGCTCCTTTCCCTCTCCTCGTTTTGCATGAACTTCTGGATCAAGTGTTTACTCTATTGCACAATAATTCACAACTGATCAAAAACCGCTTGATTTTCATTATTCCATTATGAAAATTCACAAGTTATGAAAAAGAGAAGCAGCAGAGCCCCAAACGCACACAAAAGGTACACGCACTATGGTGAGATGAGTACGTATAGGTACGTGGTCTATTCTGAGACTTGCTGGTAAATAAATTATAAATGGATCCATAAAAGGTGAAAAAGTGGTTCAGCTGGAGACGCAGCAACGCAACAGGGTTACATGAAGTGCCTCGCTCAAAGTCTTGCTCAGTAATGACATGAAGGTACTTGCACGGGAATCAATCCGCACAGGTAGACAAAACGGATGAATATACGCGTATTCATGCATTCATGTTATACATGTGTCAGGGGGAACTCGATTCTCGACCAATACTCACAGTATTACGATGAGATGCGGCAATGTGCACAAGCATTACATCCCATTACATGATTTTTAGATGAGAACGAGTCCTTTAATGTTTCAGCCAAAAAAGTTGTGTGCACTGGGTGATGGCTTGAGTTAGTAATGGGTATAGTGTGAGATCAGAGAGGATTGTTGCCAGCAGAGAAGATGCCAAAGGAAGAAGGTAGAATGGATGATAATGTAAGCTTGGTACCGTCCGAACGAAGAGAGATGCTTTTGCTTATCCCTTCTAAACGGCTCAACAGCGTTTTCAGTACATCTACAATAGCTCATGAATATTATGCTTGCATAAAAAGTAAGATCGTCTCCCTTTTTCTCAACATAGCAGTCAACAGTAGAGGAATCACTGTAGCATCATGATAATGCGCTGTTTTAAGTTTACAATATTTGTCATTTATCCAGTTTTCACACACAGTCATATGTACAGTAAAGCACCTGTAATGAAAATAGAGCCAAATTTTGATTAAATTTATAGATCAGAGCAAAATGACAGTTGAGATAATCTCCATATTATTATCGATCATGATGATATTTAACGTGACTTTGAAAATTGTTCAAGTTTACCCAAGTCATTGTTCTTTTTCAGGATTTTCATAATATTATTCTCCACCGAAATTTTCCTGCATTCTTTCAAGAAAGTGGAAGGAATGTAATCTGTAACAATTGTACCTGGTTTAGCACTTAGCATAAACTTTATCGTCACAAAAAAAAAGCAACGAGAAGAAAAGTAATGCACCATGCCGAGTATTTGTTTTTCTAATGTGAATGGTCAGCTAGATTCCAGGGAAGGAAAAACCTGCCTAGCCTGACCAGCAAGAAGACAAACAAAAACTAAGCATAGATAGATTGATTAATTGCTTTGTGATACTATTAACTCGAGCTGTTCGTGACTCTTCCAAGTCCAAATGTTCACCTTGTATGTAAATCTAATGCACGCATTTGATGATAAAAAGTAGGTACTAGATGTTGTATATAATCTGCACTATAAGAGCCAGAATTTGTAAAAGCGATTTGTATTCCTGTCGTTACCATCATCATCATCCTTTGTCGCTTTCTGCCACTATGTTATCAACGCGTGGTGACGTAAGGTCAATTTTATTTGATTTTATTCTACTACTAGAGCTAAATGTGATATAGGGTTTTTTGTAAGAATGTTCAAATGGTACTCTATCATTGACAGATTGTATTGTCTTAGATCTCCGGACTGCAACGTGACAACTGTCCTCGCTGAAACTACTAGTAGTTCGAGCAATTGACGAAATAAAAAGTAAGATAATGATGATACACCACCATGTGTAATCATCTCCTAATCATCAACTGCTAATAGTTCTTGTCGAGTTATGGTATGGTAGTTGCCGCTTTAATAGGATATCGATCAACTTGTTCGCATCAACTGAAAGAAGGCAACAATGGAAAAAAATGTAGCTCAGATATATAACAAATATACATTTAATCGTATCACTTTGGTGGTGGTCGTGCGTCAGTAGATGAAGAAGCATACAGAATACACCAATAATTTGAAAATTTCACCTCATTAGTACAATTTGGTTTTATAAACTTGTATCATTTCATCTTTAGCCAGATTTTTTTTCTTTCTGGTGCAGATTAAATATACCTAGCTTGTAATAATGTGATTGCCTCACACGGCGATCAATTGATCGTCCCAAATACACTAAAACGAAGTTGAGATTTTTTAAGACAAAAAAAATTTGTTTACAAGTAATATTTAAATATTGAAAACGCTGAAAGGAAATACTGATAATATACTTACCTACTTAAAAAGAAAATTTCACTTGCATACATAAATCCATAACTGCTTTAATATTTGAGCAATGCATAATATTGGATTGCTACTCTTGCACTACCGCCAGGAGGGTACAACTTCTGAGGGTTTAAAGCTGTCAATTAGCGTTTAGCAGAACACCTCATTAAAATACGAATGTACATCATGCCGGCAGCACTTATGCTAAATACTAGCGGAACGTAGGCATTGCATTAAAGCATGTTGATATACTTTTACTACTATTTCTTCAAAAAGAGAAAAAAGTCGCCCACTTACGGAAATCATCTTGAAGAAAATTATATGCTCAAAAGTGGAATTCAAAACAGACCGATTTTTGGTATATTTAATGCAAACGAAAATGCGGTAATGAGAAGTTCCTTAAGGACCAGTAGAGAAAATAGTAGCATTTAACAAGAAAAGTTTATCTGGTCTTTATCTAGTTAATTAAGTGTAAAGTATGTAAACTTGCACTTTCAGCCTTATCATTTCAACATTTATGTCGACCGATGGAATTAACCGGAATTCCTCTATTCTATTTTAGAGATTTCCAGAAATTCATTTTTGCCCGAAAGCCTTGAATTGCTGACGGCATAATCAATATGATTAAAGACAAAATAATTTAGAAAAGAACAAACTGTATTTTCGTTTACTTTTTTTATTCACTGGGTCATGCATTGTGAGAATTTCATTATAATTTCTGGATGGACGAAAGTCATGATCGGTTAAGACTGAAGGCTTTTACATTGAACTGGTGCGATGAATTTTAATTGACTTCATGTTGCTTCACATAAAAAAGTGCAATGTATCAAATGATCACAATGAGCGCATTTTTGCAATATTAATGCATAACATGGGACGCATGCTAAAGCATCATGAACATACATCGATGAAATATTTTGTAGTCAAAAACTTGACTTGTACAAGTGAAGATCAATCGTGATTTGCATAACTGAGAATGAATGGCCAGTTTACATGCTATTTAGTGGTGCTCTGGTTTAAATTTCTCGAATTTCAGAGATCAAACGCTTTTCAGATGAAGGAGAAACCCGGCCGGCACACCGCATCTAAAACCGCAACCATGTATGCATAATAATTATATTTTGTTGCCCCCAGGTGGTTGTTGATTGTATAATGTAATATCACACATCACATCAAATGGGAAGAATCTCAAATCTAGTGTAGATATTTGCACATTACAAAAGTGTTTCCTTTATTTATTCCATGATAAATCAAGACTATACAACAACTCGACACGATACATCCAAAACAATAATGAAGCTTATGTGAGATTTTTCTAACCCATAAAAGCAGGCGTTTTGTTACATTAAACGACGAGTTAACTCGTCGTTCGTAAAAATTCTCCGCTATTCTAATGTGCAATCAGAGTAGCATTAGTAAGCTGATAACTTTACCTGTCTTGGCGTAAAGTTACAGAAAAATTGAATGAACTTTCTGGGTGGTGACATGATGATTTAGAAATCAGAATCTTCATTGCGGTAATCATGCAATGTTTGATATCAAAATGACTATGATTTTTTCGTCGCAAACTGTGTTACCATCTTTTCCACTTGTTACTGATTATACTATGCCAATTTAGAGACTTTTTCAGGCAAAGTTTGTGTTTTTATTCGAATATATATGCATCTTATGTGAAAATCCAGTTTTTGAATTTTCTCAACTGATTTGTTGAATAAATAATGGGGCCCATTAACCTTGAGGAAATACGTAGGCTAATGAACAGGAACAAAAGGAGATCAAGATCACACACAGGCAAAAACGACGTGGTGGTGCTCCGATACAAGAAGATATAGTTTTGTACTTTTAACTATGTATACAACTTACCTGTATGCATCATCATCATGGGCATAGTGGATGAGATTCATTTCTGGTCACATTAAAATGTTAGCCGACTGATTTGGTGAGTCAGTGAATTTCAATGTAGCATACGGATATGCATATAAAACTATAATAGTAAATACTTTGTACAATCAAGGTCTTGTTTGTTTCTCTACATTAATATACACGCTAAATGGAATTTGTTTTTTATTCCATCTCCCTTCTTCCTATCTCTGCATAATTTCCATCTAATTAGTGCATATTACAGATAAACATTATCAAATTGACAGGTCTAATAATTCAAATCTGGAGCAATTTAGCCAGTTTTTCATAATGGGACAAGTCAACGATAAGTAAGGTGTCATTCATTCGTAACGTTGTGCTTGAATCTAAAACGCAACTATTCCTTCAGAACTCCCTGATTGTGTAACAAAATACGCATCATAGGAATGCGCCCCGATATTTTTGATCTGCAGCGTTGCAATGCTTTATCTTTACGTACCTGCATTTTGTGAGCAGACATTTAGCCTATTTGTCAGACAAAAATGCTCGAGTTCAAGCAGACAGACAACTTAACTTTTTAAAAAATACAGAAAGATAATTTGCATAATCTGTGGCATGGATGAGCAGGAATCGAAGAGCAATATGTACTTCTTTCTTTGTAGTTCATCTTTCTAACAGCATGACCATGCATTTTTACATGTTTTTACAAACAAATGCAAAAAAGAATATCTTAATAAATTAGGTCTGGATGTTTGCATTGCTTTGGCAGACTCGCTGAAAATTTACTCTTTTTATAAGTAAAAGTATGAAGTATGCATAAGAACTGACGTAATAACACAAACATTCTTAGCTTAATCAGATCAGATCACATTTTTCTACTTCAACACTTCACAGCCCCTTTGGTGATTACAAGGATTTAAGCTCATACTTCATTCCAACAACGAGAGCGCTTGCAGAAAGCTGGCTTCATTATTTACTTTCATGTACGTATTTAAATATTATACGCGTATATATACTTTAGTTTCAAGTTTACGAGGAAGGAGGGAAAGCCCTCCAAGCAAATTCCCTGCTTTCACAGACTTTTTATGCATAAAATGTTCTACGAAATTTTTCAACTACCCTTGCATCTTGGTTTATTCATATTCAATTTGAATCAGCTTAAAAATTACTCGAATATAAAATGCCCAAGTCAAGAAAAAGGTTGAAATAAATAAGAACTTAAAGCGCAGACAGTAGAGAAGAAGAACTTGCACTTGTGCTGATTAATTAATTTATTAGCATTTCTACATGAAAGAAATGATTTATTTGCTGCTCCAATAAAATCTTGTTTGCATAACCATGATATGTTTTTCGTTTGCATCTCATTCTTTCATATTTTTTTTCAGTCAGAGATGAAAACATTTTTGATTGTGAGTTATATAGATCATCTGGTTTTTATTGTTGCTAATACCTGAGATAACTTGTATTTTTCAAATGGTTCCTATAAAATGATCATTACATTCCTATAGAGAACGAAGAGCAGAAGAAACTGCGGACATGCCTCTGCGCTCTGGTCTGATTTACTGCCTACATGTCCGATGTCCTTGCACTTATTGTAATTTATCGCACCAGTGCCAACAACACGGCTACACATTCAGTTAAGTAATGACTTGTACTTACACATTCGGACTTTGATTACCATCATCATCAAAACGAACATCCTACAACTATGTTCAGACGTCGCAAGTCCGCTCCTCTTATATAAATTACGTCATACATGTATATATTGTGCACTGGGAGATTTTCATAGTTTCTTCAAGCAAATCACAACATTTCAGCAGCGACTCCTCTTGAAAAGAAAACTCAAGAAATGGTTTAGGGAAGCAGGGAGAAATTATTGTTATGTTGATGTTAAAAGTTACCTAAATGTTACATTTTAGAGTGTTAGTCGACTACCTGCTGCTAGTGCTATCTCGCAAAGCGTATTAAAATTTATCTGTATGAGTACTAACTACATTATACACTCATTTTCTACTTTTGTTCAAAAAACGACAAGCCAGCCAGATGAGAAAGGAAAAGGAGATGAAAAAACAGACAAGATGAAAATGGCCTAGTTTACACAAAGTATTACACTAAATCAACTGTTTATAACGAAGCTTAATGCATGTTCTCGACATTTTTCTCAGGTGGGTTTCTTAACGCCATAAAGTAACTCGTGGGACTCCATCCGTCCGTCCTTCCACATTTCTCCCTCTTTATATTACCTTTTACCTGCCCAGCCCTTTCTTGTAAGAGAGGGGTAGAGACATGGTCGTAATATGTAATGTACTTACCACAAACTAACTGGCGATGTTTTTTCTCATTTTACTTTTATGGGATTAACCGAGATCAACCAGTTCAATGAACATCTTTGCGTCTTTCCAGTACATACAATCATACAACATACTCCCTGCTCGTTCTATCAAAATAAATAAAAACTATAAAGGGTTGTTGCTTTTCTGCTGGCTCCTATGTTGGATCGGAAAAAACCATGCTGCTTCTGATGATCGACCTGACCAGCTAATGGCCACAAATTTAATTTAATATGTGCTAGAAATCAAGCAGTTTGAGCTAATTCAAGAATCTCTACGTTTATCTGTTTTATTGTAGCCGCAGCAGTCTGATTCATGAAAATTATCGGAATATATAATTTCAGATCTGAGGTGGAAACATTTTGGGATGATGGTGAAACTTACAAACAAAAGGCAATACTCATTCGGATTGAAGTGTTGTATGCAGTAGTACTTGTGTCACAGCAGGGGCAGTTCAAAAAATGTAAAAAGTCCTTTTATTTGGGAGATGCCCCCAACGGTTGCCATTATCGTTAAGGACGAATTTTCTCGGGAATGAAAATAAAATGATGCAACATTAGACCGTATAATAGCGAAAGGTATGGAAAACGCAAAACCTCAGCAGTTAAAGAGAAACTATGTTTTAAAATCCTATAATCCAAAAGACATGCTGATAGGAAAATGGAACTCACAAATATAAATGACCCTTTAGATGTTTCACAATGTGTCGTTTTAAAGCATTATGTACTTTTACGCAACCCGTTAAATTCTTGAATTCGTTGAGCACACTTTGTTTATAGATTTGACCTTTTTTTAAAATACGAGAAAAAACAAAACAACAACCCATTAGGATAATGGAATGTTGTCTTTATCGAATTCTCAGAATGACATTTTCAGAATAAGCTCCATTTGTTTCTACAATTTTGAACGACTGCAACCTAATTAAAGCAATTTCATCATCATATTCATATTCTCAATCTAAAACTTTTTTGAAGCATGGGTTCTCCTTTAAAATACCAAAAATGGTGTATTAGAAATTAAACGTGTACAAACATGCAAAAGTCACGACAGAGCAAATAGATATGGACATTCAAAGAGGGCAGAAAAGAGGTTCGATCACGATTTTTGATGAAAAAACCAAAAACAAAGCAGAGAACGTATTTAGAGATAATCACATATATAATCTTGGCTTCTCTTCGTCTGATGGGAATCTCGGCGATGAGCCATATGCCATACTGTGATGATGATCCTGCGTGATCTACTTGATATTGCTCTTCTCCTCCTCAATGTCTCATATGAACTTCCTAATATTTGAGAGAAAACCCTCTATTCAAATAGCTGTCAAAAAATGCAACTCAACCTGTCAAAAAGAGTGAGAAGGTGAACTTAATAATTTCTAAGGTGTCCATTTTCTTTCTGTCGGTTTCGTACAAGCAATGTACAATGTACATCTATCGTATAAAAATTCTAATATTATGATTATACAAAAACTAAAAAATGAAAACCTTCGTCTTCATCATGCCCATGAACGTTGATACATTTGATGGGTTCATGGGGGATGGCCCATGCCATATTGTGACTTATTTTGCGTTGGCTGTTGATTTTTTATAAATTAAAATTCGTTCATGGAATCACTATTTAAAATTTGTGCGTACGAATTGGAATAATAATAATAACATAAAGATTAGATAATGTGTTCTCTACGTATTATTTGGCCAATGTTCATGTGAACCATTATTATTTCTGATTCCTGTGACCAAGTATGTACAAAGTACAAATATGTAGGCATTTTATTAGTGTAAATGTACAGGTAGAGGGACGGCTTGACAGCTCACAAGAAAAGAAGATGACGGTGAAGATTCTTCGTAATATGTTTGTGATAAAATGCGGAGTAAACTAATCTGCTTTTTATTAAAGGCAACGAACGAGATGATCTATATATTCCCGACTTAGAATGCTTATGAACTTTTGAAAGATGTCGACGAGAGAATGTTTTTGTGTCCTCATCTTTTATTCAAATCAGACGTTCTTAAGTCTGAGCCCAATCAAACCCATCATGTATGTAATAATATATGTTATACATATGTGCATATTGTAAGATGCCTTTCCCCAACACATGTACGATTTCTGTCCAACCATACTTGGATCATCGTTATTACTGCACACACTAATAATTGTGTTTTCTAGCTCACTTCAGCCGGCGGCGGCCCAAATCTCTGACACATCATCATAATTTCGTCGTCTTGCTAGTGTGGTAATGAATGAGACTAAAATGCTTTATTTAAATGAGATTTATGATTCATTATGACAAAGAACTGTGTCTGTGTTGTTTTATCTTATATACTTATTGTTGAGGTTTACATGGGCAAACCAATGATCTTGAGTGAAGATCACGTAGCTGAATGGTGCTTTCATCGACTTTTTTATCATATCATCATGAGCTGTCTTCCTTACTTATCATTTTTGGTATTCATTAGTGAAGGACACTCGTAGTAGTTAGATTTAAGATGAAAATGGAAATTAAAGGGATCTAGAATGGATTTTTTACAAATTAATCTGAGTATGCCGTGAGGTTAATAAGGCATGACAGCTCGCCCAGATAATATTTCCATATAAAATATCTAAGCAAAAAAGAAACTCTAATTTGTAGAGTGTTTTACTTAATTAGATTTTAAGCTAGTCATAAGTTTTTTAATGTCTAAACTTTTTTCGATTCATTTCGTGCTATATTATTTCCATAAAAGCATATAAAGCACCCCATTAGGAGAATATAATATGGCACTCCTCAAACATCTTCAGTTTCTCTGCTAAATTAATCACTAGTCTAAATATCGGCAGTGACTTGATTAATACTCTGAGAAATTGGACGATGAAGCTGAAAATTATCTTGTTCTCCAGCTTAACTATGCTCGTATTTCCAAAATGGTAACTAATCTTTCAAAGTCAGCTTTCGTGGAGTAAAAAAGATATGAAAATCGAGTACAAATGCATCACCACGCGCTGTGGTTTACCCGAGCCGCCCCTTATTAATATCCCTGTCTTCTGGAAAAACTGATACGCATGCATAACTATATCATGCAACGAGCATGAAAGCAATCAACTTAGATGCATGGTCAAAATGAAATCTATGTAGGAATTTGAGGAATGCAGACCGACTTACCAGTAAGTTCATGAGTAGTGTGGAAACAAGATTTTTATGTAGCTTATTTCTTGGAAGAAATATACATTATGCATCTGTCTGGAGTTTTGATACATCGGTATTGATTTTAGGTATCCAGGTTTAAGATTGCTTGAAAAAATAGATAATAAATGCAATGGTTGTGCAAAAAAATATTGGGTATAATGTGTGATGTAATTTTAATGAGAGAATCATTTTCGGGACGACGAACACACATGCACTGAAAGCAGCGGCAAACAATAAAAAGATAAACAATTTGTTCACAAACACATGAATGCACTTTTTATGTACACCTACATTTTTATAATATACATACCTGAGCACTTCTGCTCCGCTCATCACTCCTGTTTTACCACCGAGCTCCATTTGTAAAAGACGTGTCATCATCATCACATCAGCATTTTTCTTCCAGTGTGTTTGATATTTCAAGAGACTATATTCCAACATAACATTTCAAGAAAAAGGGATGAAAAAAGGTGATGATAACGATTTCATGTCTTTCTGTGTGGGAACAAGAAACGGTATTTTATAGCTATCATCAAGCCATCCGAAAGTCATGATCACCATCAGCACGATAACATTGTTGTGTTTTTATGAGAAGCAAATAAAATACTAACATGCTATAAGAAAAGTGAAATGGAGAGAGCGGTGAAACAATAAAGGGACACAAGATCAATAAATGACTTGAAAGGGTGAGGAGTGAAGAAAACTGAAAAAAAAACATTAGATATTACATGGGCTTTTGTCAAAGCATTGTATACCTATCAATATAACCACGTTTTTACCTTCTTGAATAATATTATAGGAATGTCTCTGGTACGAAGTGGTAACCTCAAAAACTTGTTCCATTTGTTCTGATATCCGTCTTCTTTCGCCTTCTGATGCTCTCATGTTATTATTGTTGTTGATGGATCGTGACTTTTTTCTAGAAAGATTTTTTTACTGCCACCTGCTTCTGCCAAGTCATTACAATATTTCCATATATATTCGAGCCGCCTCTAATACGAAGTAATTCGTTGCACTCATGTACGACGTTTCATAATGTCATTTGCACTTTTACTAT
The DNA here is from genome assembly GCA_034700605.1 of Willowsia nigromaculata. Classification (NCBI taxonomy): domain Eukaryota; kingdom Metazoa; phylum Arthropoda; class Collembola; order Entomobryomorpha; family Entomobryidae; genus Willowsia; species Willowsia nigromaculata. Next base: position 66,229 of record JAQIXX010000043.1, read on the forward strand.
AGTTTAGTTTGTAGCTAGCCTCTGTCCTATTCTCCACACCAGAGTGACCACAATTTTTTTCAATGCTAAAGTGACATTCTGAGGTGGCAATGACAATATAAATGTATGTGTTGTATTATCACTGACTTTGCCACATGAAGGCAAGTTTATTGCATGCACACTATAAAATCAAGACTCAGGTTTATTTCAATGGTCTTCAGTAGCAAAAAATTAAATTTTGTGGACAAGAAGTGATGATATAGGTCGGTCTTCCGTCGGTTGCTTTAAGTTATCAGTCGTCGGTTATATAGCTGGAAAGATTTTTAAAAACTTGAACGATAAAAAGGGGTATCATGATCGGTTGCCTTACAAGGTACTAATGTCTCATATCATCCAATGTCTCAGAAGACATGAGCATTCATGGATTTTATGTGTAACCTTTGTAGATTAGGGAGGTTTTTCATTTGTTGACAGACAGCGACTCGACCCGACCAGTCAAGTTCATCAGAAGGATAAAATGTTCCAGGGATGTGTCAAGCTCCAGTAATGTTACAATAAGAACAAAGAGAATAAAAACATAGTTAATCGAGGCTATAATTCATGTCGTTTTTTCTCGGTTACATGATTTGCTTCTTTAGGAATCACATTAAAAACGCGTAGAAAGAGGAAAACTGTTGGTGATCCGACTTTGTTTCTGGTTTGTCCAGTGACTATTACAGTTTAAGTACTTTTTAAAAGTTGATTTTTGTGGACGATGTTTGCTCATCAAGCGTGGAAAAGGTAACAATAGCAGAAAAAGTAACCCGATGATGCAGTATGCAGTGCACAGAAGTTTAATTCTTGGGGTTTTATGATCATTAGATAAGGATGTGGTAAACCTTTAAAAATCTAGATTTTCTGCTTTTGCCTACTGGAAGTGAAAATCTAGACACGGGAGAATAACATGTAGACTGCATTAACTTTTGAAATTACATGATTTTGAAAAAGTCGTAAATTTTAAATGAAGGAGATTGTCTGGGGTTTGCTGGGGGAGAGGTGTTGGAGTCAAACGTGATTCTGGATCACTATGAATAATCTTTCATTGTGTTAGGTCTCTCATCAACAGCTAAACACTGAGATCTTATCAGTGGACTATGGACGGCAATGCAACATTGGGTTAGTAGACAGACGTGGTCGTTTTGCACTTGGGTCCGGTGGAAGAAATGTTGACGGTAAGTTGATTATAAAATGTTACAAAGCAGTAGAAAAGCACTGTGTGACTTATGTTTTCACGTTTGCAGCAATACATGAGCTTTATATACTAAGGCAGGATCGAGACAAAGCACAAAGCATCATCATATTCGCTTCGCTTACTGGTTTAGCAAATTATGCGATATTGCAATTGCAAGCTGGACAATGACTTCAAAACACTGATATTAAATGTTTGTTATAAACTAGTAAACATTTTCCTGTGCGAACAATACATAACAGATAATGTTTGAAAATATTTACAAAGTTCATGAACTTGGAAAGATACAATTATTGAAATGTATATTATGAAAACAATCTCCGCATTGGTCTTTATATATGTTGCTTTTTCTTTTGTATATAAACGCATTAAAGTTTTCAAAATAAAAACAAATTTAGCGGAAAATGATTACAACTAACGAATTTTTGAACTGATCAAATGTTTTTGATTGTATAATAATAACTAAGCTGCGAAGTTGTAACACCTTCACCTTCTTGATTTGAACTTGACTAAGGACAATCCAGGATATCCTGGAAATCAACATGTCAATATTTTTAAAAACATTTTATTCTATTTTGCTAACATTTTGCAAGATATATAACCTGAATTAGAATGCAGTTCTCGAGAGTATGAAAATAGCTGAAGAGTTGATACATTCTCGTAAAAAAACCTTTACAAAATGTGTGTTGTTGTAACACTTCTCTTATATTTTTTAGCATCTTCAAGCGGTGCAAACATAGGTAATAAAAAGTATTGTAGCTATATAGTGAAGTTTTGTAGTTAGTTTGAAATATAATATTCTTTATTTTTCAGACGGACCTTCAGTTGGGGAAAAGGGGGAAATGAGAATTTCCTCTTCCATGATTTTTCCACCTGAGCAACCCGAGTTTCCCCAAGAGGTTAACAGCAGTAAGATAAAGCATACTATCAAAAACATGCAGTCGTTAAACGAATAAATTTTGGTAAACTGTTTTTTTTTATTAAGCAAAATGCGGGGGTGTATTGGTTGCTCAAAGCGGTTTTATTCGCTACAAGCACGGTGAAGATTACGGCAACAATGAGCGGTGTATTTGGACTATTCGAACTCCTAAATGGCAAACATCATTTTTGATGCATTCCTCTGGATTTCACTCGGAAAATGACCACTTGGGAGTTTACGTTGTAAGCGAGAGGGGTCTACTTGAAAGGAAAGCTCAAATGTACTTTCACCCATTTTTATTCATATCTTTTCTTGCGACAATTACAATAATTTATACTATTGAACGACCAATATAACTTCCCTTTTTTAGTGATAGCAAAACAGGAAACAGAATCGTTGGAGTGATAGGGCCTACAGTAATTTTAGTTTTAACTACTGATCAGGCTGGAACAGGAAAAGGATTTTTTCTCGAATATTTTGGCTTTGGTTATAACGAGTTGTCTGGCTACTTATATGAGCATAACCATTTAGAGTCTTCGTCTGGAACGATCAGTTGGCCTCCAAAGCCTTTGGAGCATCACATGAACATCTTCTCAACTTTTACAATTTCTCCCCCACAGCTTTCAAATTCTAATAATAATTTGGCACTAGCTATATCAGTGAATAAAGTCGATCTCATTTCGTTGATAAGAGGATGCCATCACAATTACTTTAGTGTTCACCAACTTTTTCAGGATGGTTTCACCGTGAGACTTAGGTACTGAAATTTTGCAAATGCTCTTCTACATATCACTTGTAATTTTTCATAAATTTTATGATATTTTTGATGTTTTAAGATATTGCGAAGCGGATCTGTTAACCTCAGCAAAAATTAGCTCTTCATCTCCTTTACTCGTAACATATGCAGCAACTATGGGGCCAAAGCAGACGGGTATTAGTTTTGCATGGAATGAAGAGCAAAAATAACTATTTAACATTATTATATCACATGTATCATAAGCTACAAAATCTGTATTATAATCATGTAAAAATATTTAAGTGGTAAAATTATACTCATTTGTTGTATTAAATTTGTCTCTACAGTTCGGTATATGTATATATGTATGAGAGCCAAGAACTGTGTCATGTTTATAGCAGAATGTTTTTACAATTCTTTACCTTGATTTTTATTGCGCATCTTTGAAAGGGTCTTCTGATGCTGGTGCATACCCCAAAGTACATCAATATATTTCTCATGGTTCGTTTTATGACAGAGAGCAAACCGAAAAGATCATTGAAATCCTTTGTTATATCGATTACATGTCTTTCCACAGTCTGAAAGAAATTACCACTAATCTAGTAACTATGATTGATCTCTCTTGACAAGGCATCATTGAGGTAAGCCGAGGTGCTATTTCGTCGTCTGCTAAACAACCGCGCTGTGGTAGACTCGTTTTTTTCACAGTTTTGGTGATGGCATATAGTTTTGGATGACGTTTCTTTTCGAATCCGTATTATCGTTAGATATAAAAAGAACGAAAGGGATTTTTTTTTTCATTGCAGTATTACCCTTACTTCATGACGGTGATGACTGTTGAAAACGAACTGTAAGAATAAGAGCACGCCCTCCCACAATGATTTGTACCTTGGGACAACTAAAGTAAAAGTATTTCTCCTCTTATTGCATTACCAATACCAATCTGTAGAGATGCCAGCACAACAAATAATAAACTGACAACCACACCAGCATGATTGGTGCTTACACGCATTGGTGTCAATGATGTTGGGAAGATGGAAAATCCTCTGAAATCCGAAAAAGAAAACCTTTTTTGGTTTTGACACGAACTGGTGTAGCCCAGAAAACCGTTATTGGTTTGGATAAACAATGATATTGCTCAAATAAATATTGTTAAGAATCCGAATTCCTATTTTTGAAGCGTGATGAATTAGTGAAAATGCAAGTATACTTCTGCGAAGTCATGCTGCTGATTATGATTATGACAGAAGACTCATATTCTTTCAGTTAATATTCGTTTCAGATGTGCTTACTGGAATGTATTTAAGTTCCGACATTTTTATGAATCATCTTTTGTTATAATAGATGGACGAAAAGTTTAGGGCAATTTTATTATTTGACAAGAAGGATACAAAGTCATTTCCTAATTATTGTCATATTCGCACATGTAAGCAGCCATAAGCCATAGCTTTCCTTTTAATTTGTCAGAAGTTATGTTCTTTGGAAATCTTATTAAATAAAACACACATGCAGGACTCGATGTTTAAATTGGTTGTTACGAATGCTAACAGAACTGAGGAAATGAGACAAACAAAGGTACCAATGTTAAACGAAGCGATCCTCTACTTAAACTTTTGAGCTTGTTTGCTACTACAACTTTGGAATGTAAAATGTAAACACAAAGAGAAAGAAAAATGTTTGAACTTTGTTGGTGAGATTGTGATGATGGTACTAAAATCATTTTGTGACTTACCAGAATACAAACATAAGATTGCTCTCTTGCTCTAACTTAGTTTTACATCTTACTCGCTCACTCAGAAGATAAAGCTTAATATAATTTTAAAGTTCCATTCCCATTTTACTATTCTCGAAGATGGAGATCGTAAGATGCTAAATGATTAAGCAAACATCCCGATGCTTTCGTCGTGTGTAAATGCTTTACTTACCAAAGGTGTATCTCACAAGTCACTCATTGTCAGTAATAAAGTCGATTCATCATCAGAAACAAAAAGCATAAAAATATCTACATAATATGCATTTAGGGAATGTGCAACTTCCTCTGTCTGTCTATATGCATAGGTTCTTGAGAGACGTTTGTCAAGCGAATTTCTGTACGTTTCATCATCATCGTGGAAGTCAGGTACTGTACTAACAACAGGATCAAAGTTCAAACACCTTTTACACTTACATCAGATCAAATAAACTCATTTTCTTTACATGCCGGACACGTTCAAATATTTCGACCAAGTAAGTGAAAGATAAACAAAATCTGTATCAAATCGGTACACATTACTGATATTTCAAGTAAGCTCAAAAGTTTGGCTGTGACAATTGGCTCTTTAGTTTGATACCAGAATTGGGCTGTGTACTAATTGCTACATATTTTACAACTAGGTGAAAGTCCGTCGACATCTAGGAGACTATTGTAAACTATGGACCGAAAAGTTAAATAATGCGCATTACCAAAGAATTTATTCAGGTTAGGTTAGGTTTAAAATAGGTTAGGTTAGGTTAGGATAGGTTAGGTTAAAAATAGGTTAGGTTAGTTAAAAGGTTAGTTTAAAGGTAAGGTTAGGTTGCGTAATTGACTTGGCTTTGAATTTGAAAATTTAATGTGAAAGATTGATTTTCAGCGCTTATGCTTTTCATTCGCGTGGACACGGTCTTCTTCTAATTCAGATTTACCAATTTTAATGTATTGTAGTGGAAGTTTTATATGGTAAAAAGGGACACAAATGACTTTGTTAGAAAATTCAAACATTTATGTAATCGATAAGCCAATGGCTGCAAACTGATGAATCTCAAACACAAAATTAGCCATCTTCGTTTGTACTCTCAGCCTCTTTCTAACTATTTTGGCACAAAAAGCAATAGGATTGGATGAATCTGCAGGGACATACATACTCCGTTTTGAAGGTCATCACAAAGAAAATATTAATCAAGTGAATTAAAGAGATAAATGAAAATATATGAGTTGTTGGTATGAGTAAAACGCATAGTATTTTACCTTTCTATTCTATGACGGACCTTCGTCTAGTTTCATCTTCATATGTGATGCTTATGCTTGCTAAATGCACATAACGTCTGTATTATTACAATGACTATTAATAGTGCTGAATTACAGACAATAGAGCAATTAAGTGTGTTTATGAAATAAAATGAAAGGTAAGAAGACATTGCGCCAACAAGTGCACTTTACATGTTATGCGTTGTCTTTCTGAGAAGACCTTCCGCACCTTAATGTGTCCCATTCATTTAGCTCTTCTTGTTTCGTGCTCATTATTCACAAACACTAACTAGCAATAAAAATATAATATACATGAAACATGAAGAGATAATAATTTTAATCAGAAAACGCAAGGAGGAAGACCCTCATTAACAACTGAGTCCAATTCTCTCGAAATGATATAAATTATTGTATTTTGATTACACTCGATAAAAAATAGCTGCGAGATGTGAATGTGTATAAAAATATGAACTAGCCCACCATGTTGAGCTACTTCAAACAAGCCTTGTAGTAAACTTGTGCTTCGCTTCTTGCTCATCATTACAACAAAAGTTATATGTGGACGCGTCCATTTTTTGTAAGCCTGATAAACAAGATGAAATGAATCATTATGCAAATACACAATTTGCTCTTCAATTGTCTAAAACATGTATATTTTGTAAATATATTTTCCATTAATAAAAATTACATCTTTGTATTTGTATTCACACTTATTGCTGCAATTACTTCCCAGAGATTCTCTCGTAAACGTCAACAAGAAATTTTTGATGAGCTATGAACTTGATGAATTACTCCTTCCAAAGTAAGCATACGCTCTTGAGTTACATATCAAGTTTTCCAATTTCCGTAATCCAAATCGATATAATTTTTTTGTTGAATTTTTTCAAAGGAAGATATGATTTGCCAGACAAACAAACAGAAGCAAATTAGTATTTTGGAGTATTCCGTAGCAGTGAATTTTCTTTTTCAGGATGAGATCAACATTGATATGCAAGGTTGTATGAGATTGAAGTTTGGCATGGGTAAAAATATGCAGATATCTATTTCTACAACATATTATCTGTTGCAGATTTTGCAATAAGACTGTACGTCAAGACTAGTCACAACAAGCCTATAATGAAATCAAGTAGTTGATGGTTAGCTATTGACTCTAGTTCCATCCTCATCATAAGTGATGTTTATCTTTCCTGGCGCCACTCCAATTTCATGCAGTATCATCATCATAATATCCGCATAATGTGATGACCATTCTCTATTACAGTAATGGAATTTGATTATTGACCTCGCCCCTGAAAATTCGTACATTTATCTTATCGTGTATAATTTGTACTCACAGAATGGCCAAATAGCAATTTTATAAACAAATACAATTATGGAAGTACGACTCATCATCATGAAATTACAGTTCTTGTTACGATATACCATTATCACTGACATACTAAGTAATTTAAATGGATTTGCAATGGCAGAAGTTTGTAGCAATGGAAGAGTAAACACAAGAGTAGGAGATTTTAAGATTAGCATATGATCTAGATCTCCCGTCTCGTTCATCCTGGGCTTGGCTCTCAAGTGCATCCTAATATGATTGAAGAGGTGAGAGCTCTGATATCTGAAAAAGATGATCTGATTCAAATGCTTAAAAATAATCTTTTGTTGGATGTATTTTACTTGTCTTCCCACACCCATAAGCACATTTTTATAGGGTTTGTAATATGATGGTGACATGGTGGTCGATTGTTGAACAACAGCAATCATGTACAGCCTGTCTAAATGTGCGCTAATCTGTAGTGTAGATTTGATACATTATATCACGTTACTACTTTACAAGTTTGCCTATTTAAAGTTTCTGGGAATTCCATTTGTATAAAATAAAAGTGCGCAAGTAGTTTGATAAATAACCTACAACAGAGAACATTGTATGTCGCTACCTGTAGGTTCAATGGATCTTGAATTGTTATTAAATAATATAAATTACATCCAGTCACCACTGATCGTGTCAGTTTCAGCTGTATCACACATGTAATGGGTTGCCCTTAATGTTAGTCAAAGTATGAAATCACGGCAAGGGGTCCGCACATTTCAGGTTGGGATGGGCATGCATTGCATTTAACAAGGAAAATTATCAAAACTATTGTAGTTCCTCCGCGGTTTGAACGTATGTAGGTATGATAGGCTATGAAAAACAACTGCAGAGCGTTTAAGAGACAAATTCATGTACACAAGCATGTAACTTGTAAATGCATAACTGTACATTTGTACGTGTACAAGTGCTATTAAGTAGGTACGACGCTTTAATAATTTGATATCACTGTGAATTGTCTTGTTTATGTTTACAGTTTACGTGATACGTGGCATAAATTGATATAAAATATCGTTTTGATACATATAAAGTAGAAAACCGTAAACTGTTGCAGTCCCATAACTCTTTGATTGTTACTATTACATTGTACTACTTTGCTTGTTTAATAGCTTTTGACGCAATTAATTTGACCACTGCTAGTAGTACCATGTTCAAATTTATTGGTTATAGTCCAGCACAACAAATCAACAAGTCAAATTCAGGAAACTATATTGGAGAAACGAGAAATGTCACGAAAATTTTGTTCAGCTCAAGTTCAAGATCAGAGCAGGTTTAATAGACTAGCGCAACTACATGATCATAAACAATACGGATATTATGCGCAACGGAGGACGGATACAAAATCCAACCAACTATAGCGTTGCCTTTTAGTAGTCGTTTCCACAAGCATTTTTTCAGTAATCATCAACCCTGTCGACATTGCACAGGTGAAGATGTTTTTGTTGTTGTTAGAGAAGAATTTAATTTCATTTAGCGAATCAACCGGCTGAAGTAAAAAAAATGTTATAGGTATAAGCTAGGTTGTTTATGTGCCGAACATAATGCTGCTCTTCTGAACTGGTATTGTACATGTACTACCCAAAAACCCCATCAACACGAACGATAATGGATTTGGTAATTTACATGAGTCAATAATAAGAACGGCGCAACAAGGGAAGAAAAATTGTCGGTACCTTTCCACAATCGCTTTGGCGAGAAGAGCAGAGCAGAAAGATAACTTGCACACACACTTAAAAGATGCTTTTTACATCAAAGTAATAATAGTAATAATGTACCACGCCAAAAATCTTTTAGCTGTTCGGTCTCTTTGAATAATTTATTCGATTTTGATTTGATTTGATTTTAGTGAAGTGCTGGTGCTCCCATGTACATACACATACATAATATTATCTAACTCCTATTGTCAGTGAGCACATTTCACCAAGCCCTTTTAACAGAAATTCTACCTATCCTCATTCAATGTTAGTTAGAGCGTAAGCTTCAACTGTATCTTTTTATCAGAAATGAACACAACAGCGCAAAGTAGAATCGTGATTTTAAAAGTCACTTCAATTTTTCCAGACCATTTCAGCGACAAGAGAGAGATGGACATGGTTGTTTATTGAAATGGCTTTTTAATCTCTTGTCCCATTGACTACTTTTTTTACCTGCCTACTTTCAAGTTTTCAATCCACTTTTCCCAAAACAGAAGCAAAATATTATTGAATATATCGGGCAAGTTCATGCTCAATCAATGAGATTCTCTTCTGAAAAATCTAACAATAGAGTGAAGGTATAAAAAGGACGACACCTTGGATGACACCGTATCAAATATCTCATTGCAACAAATCTATATCAAAGCTTCATGGGTTCAATACTCACAAGAGACGGTAAGGACCCTACCAAGAAACCAATTCGGCACAGTTCGTTAGCTCAACAACAGTTGCGATATGTAAAGAAAAAAAGGTAACAATAATCGACATCTCGGAATATGATGATACCATAATCTAATGTAATAATATGCATATTACCTCATATCATAATGTTGCTGACCGATTCTGCAGCTTGTACATATCTCGAATAAAAGGAGAGAAAAAGGTAGGAGAGACTGAAATTTTATGAAGTGTGAACGTATTTTTTAAATCTATTTCTTCTACATAGACAAAATGCCAACGAACGTTGGGATAGCAGTCTCAACAATAGAGCTTACATATGCTAGTGGTTATAGAATGTATTTTTAAATACCGATAAAGAGGAAAAGAGTGGGTATTGCAAAGTTAGATTAAACCCATTATGAATGTAATGCCTGAGTTTATTCACAGTTACAGCAAATACTTGAGCTCATCCTATTTTTCTAACGTTAATAACAACACACATCGACATGAATGAAAATCTCTCCCTTACTTTCTGCACTCTTACCGCCTGTTTCTCTATCTATGTGTGAAGTCAAAGCTCGGAAAATTTATCGCTGACACATTGAAGGGGGCCCACTCTTTCAATTACTATTAGTAATAATATAAAAAATACCTTTCTAGCTAAGAAATCTCCACCGACTTGAGCCATTATTATCATTGCAATGCCTAAGAGAAGAGGGTGTTCGGGTGTGAATTAACATTTTACTCATTACTTCATATTTCACCAGAGCAATTCTTTGAACCAACGAATGAGTTTTGGAGTTTTCTCTTTGTAAAAATGTTATATCAGGAAGGAGCACGCAATACTTTCATCCTTAACTTCGCTTGAGAGATCAAGCGAGCTGCCATTTTGCCTTTTCATTTATACAATAATATGCAACTCTGGAGAACAATTTGAACAAAACTTTTAGTACATCATAAAACTCATCTTCATATAATAATGTTGAAAAAGAACACTTGGCTTTTTTTTTGGAAAAAAGATCATGAAAATCAAAAGTTGTAATAATATATATTTGTATTGTTTGCTGGACTAAAATAGGCCACACCAGCAGCAGTAGCAAGAAAACTGAGCTATATTGAGAAGTGAAGTACTGTGTCAGAAAAAAAGTGAAAGATTTAAAGTGAATTGTTTGAAAAAAGGAACACCCTGGAGGTAGTAAGAAATCATTCACTCACTCTCCTTTTCAGTTTCAAGTGCACGCAATTTATTACATCACATCGTCATCATCCAGAAGATTTTTGTTAAAAACAAGGTCACGTCTATCTGCACCTTTTTATTTCACAGTAGTGTCCATATAATCGACACTGAAATTTTCTATTTTTAGGAAGATAAAGAGTCTCGTCTTGTCAATGTACCTGTCTTAAAGGTTGTTGAGGAAAGAATAAAAGTGACCAAAGGTTTCTTGCTGGTGGGAAAAATGCTTTTGTGAAGGATGTAATGCGTGCTGCATGAGAAAATTGTTTTTCTTATACACAAAAATATGTATAATTTCATGTACTCGTATAACTGAAGTATGCATACCCGCTGGTTAAACCAAGTCAGTTCATTTTTAGGATAGCACTTTGCATCACAGCTGGAGATTAAATGTTTTATGAGTTCAGCTACATTGATGTCCGTACATAAAATCTCTTTATGAGGTGTGGCTAGTTCCTCATATATTTACCCACTTCATGTTTTTATTGTTACATTGCATACCCATTCATTCCTCTCTCCGTTTCCAATTTCTTCCGTAACACTTTAATTGGAAAACAAGGTTAACTCACCTGCGTGTACCTCAATAAAAATTCTCTAAAAGAAATGTAGTGTGGCCATTTTATGTAATCTCTTTTTTTGTATTATAGCCGACTAATTTAATTTTTATAACAAAAGGCGAAGAATGGGTAAAGGGTAATCTTAAAAGAGCAATGCCGTGGGATAGTTGTGTCATTCACTGATCGCTATAAATCAAGCTCGAGTAAATTCTAAAAATAGGATTTCATAGAGAATGCGCATTTCACTTTCTATACAGCATCGATGTAGGTGTCAGCAAAACAGCGAAAGTGTAATAAACCTGTCAATATGAAGCGTTAAATTGTTGATTAGTTCGCCATCGATGTTGTCAAGTTATTGTATTGATTATATAACTAATTTGTGTTGACATTGTCACAGAAAATCTATTGACAGGTTAAGTCAACGAAGGGTTGTAATAAAGTGATTACACACACACAAAGAAGAGTGGAATGCCAAATTTAAGAAAAAAGTGGGTAATTTTGCTATTTCTTTAACATGTTTACCAGTCTTTAATTTTTAAACGGATGGAGTAAATGCTGCTAATAAATCCTTTCCTATTTTTTTAAACAAATCAAGGCTTGCCAAGAAGAACGTCTGAATAGTCCGTGTTGCTGTATCTCCTGTCAGCCATCATCATTGTCGCAATTGTACAATCGAGTATAGAACAACGTTGAGAATTTTGTCGTTGTGGTAAAGGGGCTGTACGGGAGTGAAATCAAAAACCCATAAAAAATTTTCAAGTCGACTGTCAACGGGACCTTATAGTTCATTCCCTACCTGGCTACCTTATTTACTCTAACTTGTTTTATGCATGTGCCGAGAACATGATATATGGTCCACACATGTGTATTGTGTAATATTATAATGTAGGGAGGTAGAATGTGTACGTTCTCTATCGGTTTGATATCCATACAAAGAATAAAAGATGCATTTGCATCTTTCTCCTTCCAACTTGAACGATATGGAACAATGGATGGGTTGGATGCTGGAATTGTAGAGCAGGCAAGCGAAGACGAGCAAAAACCTAGTCATATCCATACAAGCACAGAGACAACAAGACGAGAGGAAAAGACAGTTTCTACTTTTTATTTTAGAACAGATAGCACAAGACAAGCCATATAGTCGAGGGAAAAAATTTAAAAAAGTATTTTTTTCAAGTTCTCTCTTTTGAGTTAAGGGCGGTGGACGACAGTTCGGAGATTTATGTGTGTATGGACTAAAGTAAAAGGAAAGGAGGGTTCGGTAGTAAAAGAATGTTGAGAGCGTGGCATCAGCCATTCTAAAAGGAGTAATCTATCACTCCGGCAAATCTGGATTTGTCAAACGTTCTTTTTTCAACATTTTTTTCGTCTGTCTTTTTTTCTCTTCCCTTAACTCTCCATCTCGTCAGTTGCATATACTCCCATATAAAATAATTTAAAGCATATGAAAGTTTACTTTGATTACTGTACTCTGCAGAGGTCAAACAGAAAACGAGAAACTTATTAAGTGCATTAGTAGAGTTTACATAAGAAATCATCACGTTATTTCTATACAACTACTTATCTATTCTGTGCATTACTGGAGCCTTTTTTGTAAACATTTTTTGAAAAAGTTTTATTGTAATTTCTTGCCCTCGTATATCAACTTTGGTTGAAGTGAACAGAGACGAAACTGGAAAGGTGAATTTCTGATAAGGTTGGCGATGACGGAGTCTAATGATGATGCCTAAGATAAAAACACACAGGGACTGATTAAAAGTTCTTTTGTTGAGCTGTTGAATTAATCTGTATAGATCTCTCTCCATAATTATTTAGTTTAAAAGATTCCAGTTCACGTACAGGGACGGTAACAGTAATTATATATGAATAAGATAGTTTATGTTACAGTTTTATGAAGAATGGGATTATTTGACAAGTTGCAGTGATTTACTGGTTAAGGACATTCATGGGAAAATTGTTTTCCCTTTTGATCTGTGCGAAGAATAGAGCGCTCGTAACAAAACCAGACATGACCGACATAGGATGAAGATAAATAATTGGATACGATATTTGTTTATGGGAGTTTTGATTAATTGCTTTTTTCAAGGTGAATTACTGTTTATGCAAGGACTGACTTCTTTTCCGGAAACACTTCGTGCCACAAAGATCAACGTATTATTATTTTTAGAATAGGAGACCTGTTAAAATATGGCTAAAAACTCTCACCCAAATGTGACAGACTGTCGTTGCATGTCATTAATTACAGATACTTCATAATCCACGTTAATACTATTTAAATTTCACCGTGCCATTTTTACCAGCGATTGATCATCATCAGATTATTTTTCAATGCAAGTCCATGATGATTGCTCGTGTTACCATTCATTCCTCCTGGATTTCTCCTCAGGTAATTCTACAACTTTGCAACTTGTCAAATGGGTGATAAACGATTCCCAACTTTTTATAATCTATTTCTAATTCAAATCAGATTTCTGGGTAAGTCTATCCACAATTTGATCTCCCTTCTCTCGCTGTGCGCTTCTATTAACCTCTTGTACAGTTTTAATATTTAGTACGGAATGATCACGTAGTATAGTATACAAAGCTACTCATGAATTCATATGAATATAATTTTAAGAATCATCAGTATTTATCCAATCTTCATCATCATCTATCATCCGTCCATCCATCATGTCATTAGCTCCCAGGTATGAGACCGACATGAATTTGCTAGTCGATCACAAATAACCCTTTCTTGCTTCTTGGTGGTGAGTGCAAACACAACAATAAAATATATTTTTTCGTATCTGAAGTGTGTTCATTTTACTTTTTTATGAATTTGTTCCAACCACATTCTTCAGTTGCGAAGTAAAATAAAATTTATTCTACAAGTACCTACTTTTTATACGATCAGCAGATCAGTCACGATTGACCGACCCGTTTCTCAATGCTTAAGAAATACAATTCCGCTCGTTTTAAAAGAATTAATCGTAATATCTCATGCATCGATCATAAACCCAAAATTAGAAAATGGCACGTTTGAAAGTAGGTACAGAATCCATCAAGCAAAAGCAGCAGTATGGAATTCATGTCAGTCACTGCGATCACATCAGACATGGTAGGAGAAGAAAGTGGGGAAAAGCGCTTTAGATATGCTTCGCACACAGAAAGGTAAAAAACGACAATTTATCATATTTCATCCATCCATAAAAGCACATTAACAACATAACACATAACAGCAGCAACAACAGCGGTCGGTTGGTGGTTGTGCTTATAATAATGTAGAGTGTGCAGCAAACGTGATCTGATCTAGTGATCTATCTCTCTCAAATCATAGCATTTTCTATTTGTTATCGCAGCCTTTCTTTTTCCTCGACACCGTGTGGAAGCATAACGATATCCATAATACAGAGCACTTCTACACTTCTATTTCGTCCACCGATGATGTTCGAAAGATGAGTACACAAATTCATTTATTAGACGCACAGTAGACATGCTGTGCTTGTCGAATCGGGATTTCTGTTGAGTTTGACGACTTATGGCATTGGCTGCAATACCGTGACTGATCAAACCCATTCATCTCACCTCATTTATTCGGTAATCCAACTTGACCGCACTTCCTTCATCCATCCATGTCCTGAACCGAGCCGGCGTTTATTCAAACTCCATCTGTCTTAGCCTTATTAAGCAAAAGCAGAACTTTTTAATGCGGTAATTACTCATTGTATCAATTTAATTCCTGTCTAATTGAGAAAAAAGAGGAGCAGCAGCACAATAATATGAACAATTGGATAAGATTTTCTGAGGTCAGTACACGCCGAAATATTCTGGTCAGAGAGGTACATTTTTGAAGAAGCATATCATGATGATGAAATATAATATCTAAGACACGGGAAAGTCATAAATGATACAAATGTTAAGAATGCAAACTATGCACAAAAATTTATTCCTTTATTCCACATTATTACTCTGAAATGAATCATTCAATGCTCTAGCCTTTTTCAGGTCATGTTTCCAGACACTCCTATTTGTCTTGGTAGGTAATCTGAAAAAACTTGATTTTAACTCACGAAATACTCTCTTATCATTTTAAACAACTTGTACATATCTAAGTAGATTATTTTCTTTCGTGATATGGATTCAAGAAACATCACAGCAATATTCTTTTAATTTACGGCACACTTTACAGAAAAATGCAGGTAAACTAGAAATAAAGTTTGGATCTTCGATGGAATGCTATGCAAACCTACATATTTTCTAATGCATACGTAATTAAATCTCAAGAAGAACAAAATATTTTGAGCTTATATTTGTATCATGTTTTTTGATACTCCAAATAAAAGAACATCTGGCTGAAATGAATATTTGCACATTTTATATCAATTATTATAACCAGTCACTCTATAGAGAACGCGTCAGTGTAGTAAGTAGTGCTAACAATTAGCTACTGAAGTACCTATTTTATCGAGATTGTGTGGCGCAAAACAAACTTTATGTTCTGGTCCTGATGCTTTTCTGCCACGGTAAATCTGCCAATTTACATTAATTTAAGTATCTCTATATAGGGAATAAGGATCATTCAAAGTTGGACACCTTGTACTCTACTCTACATCAAATCCTCTATGCCTCATTAGTAAAGGTCTCAAATTTAAACATGCATATATGATTACATAAACTGGCCATTTACGACAATGCAATCTGAGGAGCGTTCCGTTTCATTCCACTCCATTTACATCTTAAGTAGAGTGAGCATGAAGGAAATCTTTTTGTTTTCTTAACAAATTAGATGGTGCGTAGTAGTGCATATTATTTTCAATGTTGTAATAATATAGATTTACATTTTTTATCAGTTGAATATTCTTGCTTCACTTATCTAGCTACTGTTTTAAAAGTTTAAAAGTTTTTTGAATGAGCTGCAGTAAACGACCAAAGTGAACGCATTTTTTTATTTCTTTTATGATTATGATGATGATGTGATCTGATTTGTTAAGTACGGTGGTGAAGCATTTTTTCTCTAAGCTGGATGTTATGTCTTATGTGAGAAAGGTGTTACACAGTAGCTTTCGAGCTCGACATGTTATGCAAATACCTATTATTGATGCCACTACCACTACTGCTACAGATATTAACGCTAAAGCAAAAAAGGTAAAGATTGAATGGAGGATTGTGTATCATTCAGTTTTTATGATTTCATATACATTACTAAAGTCAACAGTGCAGTGGGCTCTTATAATAATTGTGGCTCCTACTTATGCAGTTTTTCTGTTTCTTATGGCATTACTACTGACGTAAATCTCTGCCTCTCTGCTTGTAGTTGATAGCTCTGGTGATGTTTTAAACAATGCTAGATTCAATTGTGGTAAAGGAAGATGATGGAAAAAGGTCACTCTTACAATGAGCTTACTCATTCAGACATTTTCTGTTCTTTTAAATTATGAATAGGAGAATTTGACGTAGTTATTTTAACTTATATGAAATGTTTTTGGAGGGTATCCTTCTGAATACTAATTGCTCATTATATCAATTTATGGAACAAGATCAGCCCATAAAGACGTAACAGTGTGTGCATTCTTGATGATATTCTGTTTTCCTCAAAAACAAACTTTAACCAAAAGCTTTGGCAGCTATTCTAGTATTAAATTAAAGGCAGGGTGTTGTGGACACAAGTCATTAAATCCCAACATTTTAAGTAAAGTACATAAATTCATTGAGTAATGTAGAAAAGTGAATATTTTTTTGCATGTATTTGGTAGTTTTTGCATGCTTTCTTAAGGTGTTCAAAATGTTTGATCAATGATGGCAATAATGTACGCTACTCAAAGCGTTTTGCATTTTGTTGAATATGGGTTAGGCAACAAAGGAAAGTTTAATACATTCATTTTTATCAAAGGAAAATGAGTCATTCAGTTTCATGGAAATTTTTTTACTGATTATGTAACATATAACTTTGTTCTAGTTCTAATGTATTTAATAACCAATTATTTAGATTAACTCAAGAATGATAAGTAGTATGTAAATTCAAATCCAATTATATTAAGTTTGAGTTTTGTATTACAAATTTTAAGAAGAACATTGATTAAAATTAATATCATCAAATGGACTGATCCAATTCTTTAGAGCATCGAAGTAATTCTCATACAGATTTAGACCTCCACTTCTTTAAATGATTAAATGATTTACACCTGGATTACAGCAATAAATCATTTATCCTGTCAGAAATCTTCTAGAAGACAGAATATCTATCATTATTCAACAGACTCTGATAAACATCGCTTCTTCTCCTCTCATTAAAATCCAAGGCCTACCGGCGTGTCCATTGTTTCAAAGGTCTGAAGTCTGTGCAGAGCAGCAGAATTTCTAATCTACACAAATGTAACCGGAATACAAATGAAAGCACTGAATAACAATAATTTACGAAAAATCAGATCAAGCGTTCTGTATCCGCATTAGCTAGCTATTAAATGCAACAGAAATTTGTAGTTTTGTACTGATAATTTCTTTTTAATATATAAGATCTCTTCAGGGAGTGCTCCAGTTAGTGAGTGAGAAGAACCAAGAGGCAACACCAGTTGCTCACTGTATTTCATGTCAGAATTTAAATTATGAGATGCTTACCACGTACTTGGTTAAAAATACAGAAGTAAAAAGTGTTGATGCTATCTCCAATCTCAAGGCTGACTTCCAAATTTGAACAATGCAATTATTACCGTGTCCAATTTACTTGTGTCTTAATTTACCAAAATTGTACGACTTTGTTTTCCAGCTTGACTATGAGCTTTCTTCAGTTGTAATTTTTCATAATCAAGGATGGTTCGACTAAGCAGGTCATTCAACTTATGTTTTATTATTATGGATTTCGCATTTATGTGGAATATCTGTGCTCTTCAAGAGAAACTAGAATTTTATATTGAGTGCCTATTTAGTTTTGTGATATTTTTTAGCTTTTAATTTGAGCCGGTCCCGTTTCTAATAATCATTATAATTTGAGTTCTCGTACCGCACAGATTTTTTTAATGTGTTGTATTACTAATACCTGATGTAAATTATACGGATGTGCAGAAACAAGTAAAGCACTTATCTCCAAGATCGTAAACCTTTCAGCATGAAAAGATGCTTCATAATGTGCCTATAAATCCATACTTTAAAATTAATCAAGGTAATTACTCATTCCCTTGAGGAAACCTTTTTTTCATAAACGGTACGATATGATAATCATGATTTTGAGACACATATTACATGCAAGCAGAAAACATTGATGAGCGCACGTCGATCGATCGTGGTCAAGACAAGCTGTGTTGATTTTCTGCCGATTTCAACAGAGCAAATTGCAACTTACACTTTTTCCTAGGCAAAAGGCAAGCATCGCACCATGTAACCAGTTTTGTATTATCTTTAGTACAGATAATATGCCCAACGTTATTACCCAACCAAGCCGGACTTTTACCCATCTTACTCTTTATCGATTCCCGACAAACGCTACAATTAGGTAAGTAATTATGGCATTTAATTCGAATTTCATCAATGATTTTGGATAGAGTCACGACCGTGTGGATTGGTATGTTTGAGTAAGTAAAAAATCTTGATTCGAAAGATGCAGACTGTTTACTTGACTAGTTGGCGTAACAGATACGGATGAAGTTTTTGGTATTAGCAGATTAATGGAATATTGGATCGATTAACAGGAAATTGTTTAAGTAATTACCAACTGTGCAGAAAGTCAATTTCTTCAGAGCTTTCAAAGTTGAGTACTGATTCTTTTAAGATACCAATATTTGAGTAGATTCTTATGCTTTTGAAGGCATTATGTAATAAAATGTACAGTAAAAGAAAACGCTATCCTTGTTTTAAGATAAATTTCATGCCAGGTTCAATCAATTCCGTTAAAAAAATTGGATCACGTCGCCCCTCTTTTCTCAGCATTGCACTTTTGATAGAACACAGCAGGAATTTTGGAACATCAAAAAATGACCACCTTCGGACAAGTATGGAAATGAATACAAAGTTTTTATCTAATCTTATCGTGTATATCTGTTAGCCTTCACTAACCAAATGTGTATCACACTACCTTTCGAAGTGCGCAGAATAATAATCATTGTTGTTATGTTATTAGGTTACGTTGTTTGGAGAGCCTGCTGCTGGTAGCTGTGGTGGTGGTGGTGCCGAATAAAGCAACGATATATGAATTTAAAGTGGAATTTGATTGTGACATGAGTTGTGCCGCTCCGTGAACTAATTCTCAGATTAAGTGGTTCATTCTTCTTTTAACCCTCCGAGTGGATATAAGAAATTCTTATCTGTGTTCAACAACAACTGGTCTCGTGTCAAGGCATGAATCATAACTGACAAAACAACTCATGAAGCATATTTTTTCTTACATCTACCATTAAAACAACTCATTAATCCTTACGTATGTATTTTTTTAGCATCGTAATAATGCTTTGAAAATCTTCCAGTGTCAAATAAAATATAACAAACAATGCAATAGTCAATTATTTCATGCATAGGTAACCTATTGGTCAAAACTGTGATGCTGCATTTTCGACTTTCAGTTGCATGCGTTTACCAAATGGACGATTGTCATTTTTATGATAGAAACAAATGAGCGATCAAAGTAATTATTCACTGACTTTTGAGACATGTTTAGTGAAAGAAGGAACGACGCTTGCTCGTACATTCTTTCTTTCTCTGCCCTTTCTTGAATGCTTGCTTTTTGACTTGAAAAGAATTGAAACGTGTTATTTACAAGCACTTGAAGTGTGGATCATCCAACGTGATAAAAATTCTCAAAACAAGACCATCATTATGCCACTTTTGAATGGCTAAAGTGATCACTCAGCGAAATGTTTTGAATTTCTCTGACGTACTGTCTAGTGTATTCAAGATTACAAAGATAGGGAAATAGTTTGCGAAGGAACTATAAAAATACTGTACGGATTACCGTGCACAGTTACCTGCATTTTAAGACAGAATGATGTTTTATTAGGTGAGTGATGCGTTGTGTGTGAAGTAAAGAAGTCTAGCAAAATAAATTTGATTGTGAGATTTGTATGAACTATAGGCGTCTGCGACGAGTTGATTAGCATCTTATCGCTCAGCAATATCTAGCATAAATAAGAACCAGAAAGAAGCAACTCTGAAAATGTACTGTTGAGTTCTTCATTTTCTATTCACACTTCATTTTAAAGTTTATTTATGAAATTGAGATAACGTTTGATTTCTTCAAAAATTCTTCAATTTAAAACTTTGAATATGTGATGTGATATACCCCGAAACACATACGCGTAACATAATAACGACAGATATAATGCCTCAACTCTGTAGGTCCTTTTGTCAATTTAATTTCAGTGAGATAAAAATGTAGCATTGTAGATTTTTACATTGAAACGAATAGGTAAGGAACATTATCATAAAGTAATTCATTGTCACTAGAGTCTTCTTCAAAGATACCACACGCATATTTTGATAGAAGTCAACAAGTATTCACACGTTGATAAAAAATTCTATTGAATGCAAAGGTACTTTGTTAATGTAAAACTTGAAACCAATCCATAATGTTGGTGGCCCAGAGCAGTGTAACCCAACATGGACCAGAAATGAAAAAGAGTACGGTTGGTGTGCAGGAGAGTGGAAAATGTAGTTCATTCACATCTTGACACTTGATTAATGCACCTTCTCGGGTTAATAAATCTCCAGTAATAGAGAAGTGATGTAGAGGGATATTTTTTCTGGCTCTTCGAAATCAGATTGGAAGCACATTCATTGATATTGATGAGAACATAATATTTTATAAACCATATGCTCACACTCCATAGTTTATGGACGTGTGTGGTGGAGCTAGTATAAATGAAATGATACACTTCAAGAGTTCATAAAAATACTTACCTTGGTTGAATAATAATGAAAAGCCTAATGTATCATACTACTTTTAACACTCCATTTGCCACTGACATTTTTCCATACAGACAATTTACACATGGAGAGTTTTGCCTGAAATTGAAAAATTGCTAATGTCAACACGAGTACTTCTCATTGTCAGCAGAAGTTACCTCCACGGCTCCACCTCTTTTTTGCATGATTCTATTTTTAAAGGTTTAATTCTTT
The DNA here is from genome assembly GCA_034700605.1 of Willowsia nigromaculata. Lineage (NCBI taxonomy): Eukaryota > Metazoa > Arthropoda > Collembola > Entomobryomorpha > Entomobryidae > Willowsia > Willowsia nigromaculata. The sequence goes on from JAQIXX010000043.1 coordinate 87,662, forward strand.
TTAGAAGTTTATACGCAAGAAATTTTGTTTTTATGACATATCATTTAGTTTTTTATGCAAGTGAACATTTAGTTATGTCACAAAAATATGAATGAATGCAGAAGTTTTTGTTAGAAAGAAACGTGACCATTCGCTGAACCACCGTGGGTACCAGAACTGCGCTGGTAACAATGAATCAGAATCGTTTAAAGCACAAAACAGCAACAGAGCACGTAAGAAATACGACTTCGTTTGTTTGTATAGATTACATTCACAATCATTTCCTTTCGATGATTTTCATTCTATGCGCTGTGTCCTCCCTGGTTTCTCAAGTTTCATTCACATTAGGCGGAGATTGCTCAATTCAGTTCATGATATCGAAAAATCCTTTGTAATCTTGTTGTGTAATGTCGGATCTAAATCAAATCAATTACGCCCCAGCACGGGGTCTTAACACAGCCTCAGGTTTTACAAACTACTCACCTCTTTCATAATACTTTATCCCAGTCTACATTGCATTAAAGAGACTAAAGCCACTATAAAATGTTCATGCTGAAAGCATTCAATCCGCTCAGCCTTCATTCCTCAAGAACAAGAAGTCATTTTATATTACATTTTATATCATATTCAAGTGTATGAACTCTCTGGGTACTCAAATTCGAGAAGATAACATTTTGTCCAGCAGACTGTTTTTTGGTTGCCTATAAATAATGGTAACTTATGCAGAAATGCTAAGATTTCAAGGTAGAACAACTTGTCAGCAAAGCAAAATGGAATGTTGGAAAGCCACTTGAGAAAGGAACGCATGCGACGACTCATTAGTCATGTAAATCGTGAACTACGTTTCAGATTACAAAAAATCATCCGATAAAAATATCTAGCTGATAACTTTTCAAACCGCATTTTAAAAGAAAAATATTTTTTGATGAAATAATCACACTAGTTTTACTAATAGCATATTTGGTGCGGAGTAGTTTTTAAATTTTCTTCCACCTTCCTTCCGCCTTGTCGTTTTTCTTCTTACATACGACACATATCAAGAAGTAAAATTCGGATTGCATATTGGTAAGAAATACATTAAATTTATCACTACATACCAAATGCATTTTTTATAAACACTACTTTTGCGCATGTTAAAAGATGTGGTACACGTTTTGTTTTGTATTCTTGTTGCTTTCAAGGAAAGGCCGTAAATCAATTTAAAGCAGGTTGCAGGTATGCATTGCTTATCTATCATATATATCAACAGTTCCTATAAATAATTCCATCTCTCAAACTCACATATTTGTTTTTTAGCACACTTGCAGGCATATATTGTAGCATGGAGAATAGTGTCGTATTATATGCAAATCTAAAATGGCTTGTAAATTTATGGTTTGACCAACATGACAAGCATTGCTTCAGAACATAAAGGACAATTATTGCGTTCTATATCAATGATACCTGCACCATTCTTAAAGACTTCATTTTGAGAAATATATTTAAATGAAATGGATACAAATAAAATATAATGCCAAATTCGGAGTGAATTTAAAATTCATTGTAATAGGAGTTTGCTTTAGAGCGGATCACATTTTCATTTTTACAGTAAATAAATAATCTGGACAAGGACACACAGGACATCTAGACTACCATCAACTATCCAAGTATTATTGAATAAGCTTTATAACCACATCACTTGTTCTGCTACTACTTATCTGCTATTTCTACAGTATAATTGGGTAATATGTTGTTTTATACCCAATCAGTTAAATGTTATTTTATGCTTTCCATACTGCAGATGTGCTAAAGCTGACAATTCGATATAGATGAAGACATTATTGGCTTGTCACTCTTAATTAGTACGCCATAAAATCAACGCACTACGCTACACAAAGACTTGCATTTTTTACTAATCAATGCCTAAATTCCTAACAAGAAGTGAAATGTGTGGTGTGAGCAAACCTAGTATTATGCTACCCATAAAAATGATCATTGATCCGTTAAACTTTTATTGTATCTCGCTAGCATACACTGTGTAGCAAGCTGTTAATAGTTTTAATCGCATGCGCTTCTGTCATCATCAGTCATTTTTTAATCCTGTAAAAAATAAAAATTCATGACATTTCCGCGAGTAAGAACAGTCCTGCAGTAATCACCAATGATCCCATACATTTCGAAAGTACAGCCGGCAAATGCTATTGTTGTGATCCGGAAAAATACTAAAAGCATTGTTGAATGTTGGCGGATAGTTTTCTTTTCAAACAACCGATCCCAGTACATAGGAGATTAAATCCATTAGCAAAGGCAAGTTTTTTGAGATTTTTTCTTTCAGCACATAACACCTAAATTTTTAAACTGGATTGACTTGTACATCTCGACACGGACCGAAGGGAATATCTATTGTGAATGAGCGAACGGAACGAGGATGTACTTATTTATACATTTGCTAAAACTGCCTTTTTCTGGGTTGATGGAAATTTAATAAAGATTGATGATCGCTGAGATTTCATCCAAATCATTCTGCAAAATCGCAATTTCACGCCCTGATATAGCTTTAGTTACAAATAAATTGGTATAAATAAGTTTTGTAGGTACGTACTACGTACACAGTGCACAACAGACAATTTAGTGGTCTCTAAAAATGCATGATGTTGCTGTTGGAAAAATGATCACAGTATTTTCTTCAAAATTAAGATCATGCTTTTCTCATAAAAAGCTAAGTGAATAAAAAACGAGAACTCATCTTACGCGTTTAGTTCACAATGAATCTTCTAAATAAGCTGTATTGGGTGCGAGTTCAAGTTCTCCAGCCTATGGTTAACAACAATGGAAAAACTCTCCAGTCGGACTGAAGTGCCTTGAAGGAATGAGAATGAAATATGTGCGTGCATCGTACTTTATGAAATATTAGTTTCTGTAACCGTGTGGAGAACAATGTGGGAAAAACTAGATTATCATACCTTTCGTCCTGTGTGTTATCGTGAGTTAGAAAAACTGTTTTTTATGATTATTAATATTATGAAATGAACTTTGACTTTTTGGGGTACCCTCTCTGACAGGTAGATGATAGAGAATAGTAGTTTGTTCATACGGAATTCCTCGTCTGGACGGCATATCTTTGTATCCTCGGGTTTTTTACCTGTAACTTACGTCGTGCGGTGAGATATGTATTAAAGGCTAGAATCTAGATCATCGCAAGAAAGCGAGTGAATAATTGAGATGGCTCACGAAAATATTTACTCAGAGATGTGATTCATTTTAAATAACAGTTTTATTCAGGTATTTCGATGATTAACTTTTTAGGCCTATTTGTATTTATTTGTAAATATTTAGCATCAATTTTAAATGAAATTGCAGAAATGGTTAGACAAGGATTAAGAAGTGGTGCTCGTCATACATTATTCAACAAAAAAGTTATTCCGTGACAGTATCCAATAAATCCATGTCTACTTTCTTCGAACGGCACGGTTTCTCTTTTTATTGGAATCCCACTTTGACTTATAACTTCATAACCTTTACGATCAATCAACTGGATTGCACTGCAAGAAGCCAGTCATACAGGGTTCATCTTACTCACTTAACACCACCAGTTGGCCATGAGAGGGCTGATGATAGGAAAAGGTACAATATTGCTGATGGAGTACATTTTTTATACACAGGTATGGAGTTCAATAAAATCTTACAGACTGATAAATAATCAGTCTTATAACCTTTATGAGAACTGGAAAATCGAAACATCTTGAAATTTCTCTCATTGTTTTTACATTTGTGGTAAGAATATACTTTAAATGCCATAATGTTCTCAGGAGGAGAATTTGAGCTTACCTGTAGCTTATTGGTCAAGTATATTCACGTGCGTGTAAATCTGCATGAGACAGCACGAAGTTGACTTAATGCCGGCAGAATGTCATGATCTTTGCGTTTATCAAGAATGATTGTCAAGTTGTGAAAAGATAGGTATGGATGCTGTAAAAACAGGGCTTGATTCTACCTGAAATTTAATGTGAGATGGGTTGGGTATTGTTTTGAACCACATTGATCGCATAATGAATGAGCACGCTTGAGATTATCGTGCCAGTTTGCATGTTGCTGTCTCAAAGATGATCACACGATACATCGCATTTTTTAAATAACAACAAAAATGCCGAATTGAAAATTACTTTTCGATCAATCCGAGGATAATCTCTCTTAACAATCGGAAACCGTTCGAGCAGGTCTAATTGATTTTCATTGTAGACGTCTCAGGGATCTTAAACAAAATTTTATATTTTTTTTCGAATTTCAAATGATGCACACAGAAGACAAGTGTCAGTGTTTTATTTTTCTGGTTCGCACATTGTTCATCGCATGCCATCTGCTTTCCATTTTTACTTTGCAATCACTTTCCCGTTTGTTTTGTGCTTTCATTGCAACAAGTTATCATAATTAAGTCTAGTGTATGACAGATAATCATTACGTGAACAAAATCGATGAAACTTGTAACAACTTAACTTTTTCATTCATTCTGCACTAAATTACATTTTATGCATCTCAAATCATTGCAATTTATAATGAAAGCTTCTGTAGCTAACACTTTCGAACAGCATGCATGATGATGAGCCAGCACACAGTGGCACAAGCAGTCAGTAGGAAAATTGATCTACCAATTTGTACACACACACAGAGCAACTTTTGACTGACCACATCGTATATTTCAGAAGATAATGAGGCCACCTCTATGAAAACAATAAAAAATCAAGACTTCTATTTTTTATGCAAATAAAGAGAAAAACTTGAACAACTTTACCCAAAAAGTTGAAAAGAAACAACACGATATATTATGTTTATTATAAAAATATTATTTCAATAACGAGATCTCTCCTCCTCGTTGGCACGTCAAATGAAGGAAAGAATTTTTTACAAAGCTCATTCAAAATAGTAATAACCAATGCAATGAGAGCAGATAAATAGTGTTTCATTCACGACGACATAAACGACAAGCAAAGTTCATCTTAAGATTACTTTAGAGATAGCTTAGGACTTTCTTGAGATGATAAAATATACGGTGCAGTTTGGTGGATTCTTGTCTGATTTTATCTCCTTTTTTGTGAAGAAAATGTACAAAGGCATAGACTATAGATGACTGCCGATTTCCCGTTTTCTGCAAATATTGTAAAGCTTGCCTTATTTTGCTGAACAAAAAACCAAGAGAATATTACAAAAATTTTACTATGTACACATCATTACTCCCGTACTCCCATAAATGACCAGTCTTGATAAATAAGCGTAATAAAAGTTAATGCATTCTATGGCATTTCTTTTTTCTGTGAAAAACAATAAATGAAGAAGGCATGCTGATCGCAGCAGCTAAAATCTATTCGAAAAAACGTACTTAACCACAAGCTGAAATACTTTTGCTACCTACCTACCGCTTTGCAGACAACTTGCTCTCTCAGTTTTAGTTTTGTAACCAAATGATGCACTGCTCATATTTTTCATTTAAATGTTTTCCTTTTACACAATTAACAATGTTCGTACTATTTATCGAGGTGTTATAGACTTTAGACTTGCGTGGTGGTCAAATTACAAGATGAAAGCAACTCACTTGATGAATGTTAACGTTTTAATACTTCTGGTAAAAACAACTCGTGACTCAACAATAATGCTTTGTTATTGCCTTTCACCTAGCCCTTCTACTAATCCACTGTCGTTTTTAATCAATGGAATTCATCTACTAATGAAAAACTGCAAGTTTGAAAATATTTTATGCATAATATTTTTTATCGATGATTAAAAACTAAACTAATATTACCGGAAACTAAAGTACAGGATAGAAATTTTCTGAAATCAAAACGCGGTCTCATGTCGCATCAAAGAAGAAAACACATGTAAAAACATATTCGCGGCTAATGTGGCAGTTAATTCGGCATGATGAACAGCTTGTAGTGTGGATATATGTATTTTTTCAAGTTATTATGATGTCCTGTACAAAGATGAGAGGGGCAAGGCAACTCGTCTTCCCTTAACACGTAACGTGAGTTTACTAATGTCTCAAAGAATTCGATACTCGAAACTGCTCAAGTGTGTCCCATTAGTAGCCATCTGCATTCCACACGCCGACTCACTATATCAATAATTCGTAGGTATTAGGTGATAGTTAATGACATATTTCAATCCTTTAAACATTGTGTACACATTTGAGCATCACTGCCTGTTTAATGTTAGATAGCAGTCGTTTCAGAAATCGATACCTTCATTCAATAAATGATTATGTGTGTTTTAATGTTTAATGAATTGGAGAGGGAATTTTACTTATCATCCTACAACAAACGGGTTCAAATGGAATTAGAAAATTTATAACAACTTGTATGTCAGAGGTTTTGATTACTTCTGTCATTAAACATATTATGATATTGCTCTTTTGTTGAAGTTTAAGGGGCAGGTCATCGCAACGAGCTATTGATTGAGGCATGGCGGACCAATCCTTAAATCATGATACACGATCTGAAAACTGAAACAAAAAGAAATTACATTAGCAATTTTGGAAGTTGCCTTATAACTTTCTCGGAACACATACCTAAACTACAAGTAATAAGTTTCTACTCACCGGATACTTTAACCTTACCTCAATTTATCTTCATGTTATATGCTCTAGAATTCAAGGCACATCCAAAAAGTTGAAATGACGTAGGCATGTAAATTTTATGGAGTATGTAAAGGGTGGAAAAGACAGACTTCACTGTCAACAAATAGACAAAGTAGAGTAATATCCATTAATTCCAAATTGCTATGCAGAAATGCCACAATTTACATGAAAAATTATATATGCACGCCCTCAAGTGTATAAATTCTTTGTTTCTTTTCAGCATGAATTGACTGAGGACATGAGGACATATCGGACGTTTTTATGTTGGTTCGTTGGGAAAAGTTCCTGACTAGCTTCAATTTTCGTGATGTTAGCCTTTCGTATTTGCTGAGAAGCAGGGTTCATCAATTTATTATTAAGAGGCGGAGCAACGGACACTGCTAATAACATGGCAAGAGTGTGAAAAGTATAATTGACCGTTGTTGTTACATTAAGTTACACTGCAAGGTTGAAGGTAAGAATATAATCTTTATTTCTTGAAAAAACTAGGTGTAGTAAAACGCTTTACCGTTATAAAAAATATTGCACGTATTTTATTCGGTTAAAATTTGTACATCTCGTCAAAATGTCCCGTCTTAATTCCGAGGAAGGCACACTTTTCCTTTTTGAATTGCCTCAAATAACAACAATAATAATATTGAATATTACTCATCTCTTAAGAGGATGCGGTGTGGTGCGGCATTCTCAAGAACGCACATGCTGAGCTCATTATGCATTTTTCTCGATACTATTATTATTATCGTCATTATCATTTTATACTTGAATATTATATTCTCTGATGAGCGTTTTTTCATCGTTATCAAGTCCACCTTTTTTTCTGAATTCTCTGACAGCTATTGAATTTTGCGAATACTGCTGTTGAATTTTAATTTTGATGGCTTTCATATCGCATAGTAATAACATAATGACTTTGTTGAAAAATTTGATTGCAAAATGTTTGGAATCTCTGACCCCTGCTGAGGGACGATATTCTTTAGCAGCGAACCATAAATCCCAATGTATTTTTCTCGTTTGCCGTCGAGTCAACCTTACGGATTGGCCACACGTTCCACTGCGACTGACTCACACTTTGCTTGATGGCAGATTGATACAACAACTAAACAACAACACATCTACACATCATCGTTTTAGGAGTTTTAGGAGTAGTAGCGTTCAAGATTCGTTTTCGTGGTGCAAAATGTATCCATCCATCCCTTGTCAAATTTCTCATGACTATTTCTATCGCACGACAACACCATTTTAATGGATATAGACAGATTGATGTGCCGAGGCGAAAAATAAATGACTACTTGCTGTGTTAAATATGAGCAGGGGGTGATTTTCTGACAGTATCATGATGAGAAAAAAATAGTGTGCCCAGGATTTTTATTTATACCATGTAGGCTCATGTAGCAATCTAGTAAAATACGTAAATTTCAAGCTGATGACGGGAAGGAAATTAAAGTAATGATGCATTAATAACATTTGTGATAAATACTTCAATATCAACTCATGCGAGGGGAATAAAATAGACATTTTGTTGTTTCGATACAAACATTTTAAAACAGTTGCTTCATAAAATAGAAAATATCACGCATAATATTTTTTTACTGCACTTGAACAAGAGAACCTCATAAAAAGCATATTATTATTATTAAACGTTTAAATTGGTGAATGCATAAACCAAAGCGTGTGAACACTTTGAACAGTAAGCTAGTGAAAACTCAATTAGTCATGACTAAATTGCAACAATAGCAAACATTCCACTTATTATGCTACGTGACACAAAACTCTCGAATACTCACGTTCAGATGAATATTATTAAAGATACATGCACATAAATATTCAATAACTACGAGATTTTCGCAAAGTCTACTTGAGCATTTACTCTGGAGTACTGCGAGCACCACTCATCGTCGACCATGAAATGCAGATGTATCTAAGTTGGAAAAAATAGGGGAACGCTTCGACAGAGGGCATCACAACTTCCTTTGTCGCTCTTTCAACTTTGAAGACTATTCTCACTTTGAGCCAAATGATGATGAACTCAAGAAATGATTTCCACTGTGCAACTAAGGATATATTTAAGTAAGTAAGCCTCGGAATTACAATCAACAGATTTTTTCTTCTAAATATGTGTGCAAACACAGTTCAGAAACCTCTTGAACAATAAATACTTGAGAAGATGCGAATTAAGTTGCTCGTTCCTCGTGTAAGAACTTGGATGGGGTGGTGTGAGACAATCGAAAAAGGTATCAGCCGAGTGTGTAATTCGTGGAAACGTCATAAGAAGCATGTTCTTACGTTTTCCGATTTTTGAAACCAACTTATTATTCTTCCCATGCCATACAACAACAGTCTTTAATCTAAATTTAGACGGAACATTGCTTTCCAAAGGAAATTTATGTAACTGGAAAAATGAAAGTATAATATTTTACACATTGATGAGTATTTATACTAGTGTGGTATATAGTAAACTGGTATTTGTGAAAACGCTCCTTTTACTTCCATAAAGTACAATCTTCCAGTAATGTGTATAAAATTCCGATACTGACCATTGCCCTTTTTCGCATTCCAAGAAAGTGACTCCTAAGAATTTCTTCCACAAGAAAGCACATCAATATATACTTTTGGTTTTTACTGGATATGGGGAAATTGTTTGTCGTGGTCCATGAGTGTGTTTACTTCACAAAACTAAATCAGTCAACCAAAAATACTCACATGCATGGAACATTACATAATACGTAGAATGCTTCTTGTACACAACATTAAACATTGCGTGCGCCAATTTAATTCATATTCTGATGTTTGAACCTATGTTTGTCGTTGAAAATTCTACTGGATGCATTTAAGTGCTTGAAAGGCTATCTGCACTTCACAAAATCGGTTTGTTGAGACTCTTTGAACAAGATGAACTGTCCGAAAGCGTAACATTGAATACTTATGCATCGATTTGATTCCAAAATATTTCAGATGATCGTCTCAAATTACATGACTCATAATTTAGGTTAATTGCCCACGCGTCAACTCAAATTACTCAAAATGGAAATCTGTGACAAATATCGAGTGTCAACAATATACACTCTTTTGAAGCACGGTGTGTTCGAAATTGATTTTCGTGGTCCGTGTCCACACATGTGTAACTTAATATACACTCTGAACGTCGTGAGCATATTCGATATGAAAATTGTGCAATTGAACGTCTAAAAAATTCACATTAACATGTAGACATGCAAAGCGTTTCCAGCATTTTGTACATGTAGAATCAATAATAAAAGACAGTTCCACAACAACTCTTTTGCTGGATTTTAAAAGTAAAAATGGATGGAAAAGAAATGCGCATTTTTACCTTAATTGGAAAACGCCCCAACAGTAACTTTTACAACATTAGGCGTGTCGTCGAGTCTTCATGTGTGCTAGAAAGTTTGAAGCTTTTATACAGATTGTACAAAACATAGCTTACTTAGCACCACATTGCCTATTTTCATCATTACTTTACAAAAACCGCTAACCGTGTACACCTGGTAATAAGATGTAAGCATTTTAATAATTTTTCAAAAACCTTGATTTGTATTGAAAATAGAATATGTGTTTTATGTATAGCAATTTATTTAGAACAACTTGGCTTGAATGAAAAAAAGTGGCACAATAACAGTAAAGATGTTTCGTTTACTTTAAAGCAGACTCTTTCAGCGACTGAACCGCGCCACCGTAGGGAAATGCACCCATTTAAAAGAGAGTGTATAATATGTGTGTATATGGTTATAAGGAGAACAGAGACAGAGAGATGTGATCACACAGCTATTTTGTGCTGCTTCCTTTTACATTTCATGGCGCATGAAAGTAAAGTTTTAATAAAACCACGAAAACACTTTTTTTCAGTTTTCGTGCCTACATTTACGGGTTTACGGTCTACCTGGACAGAATTCAATAGTGCGTTAACATATTACTTTGTATGAACATATTTCTCTTGTGCACACTGGGGAGGGAGCGAAAAGAAAATCATGTAGTTCAAAGTAATATGCAATTTCATTCACTAGTAACCTTATATAGACTCTGGGTTATGGGGACACGTAAAATAGAATATACTGCATACTTTTCGATTACACATATTGCACATTTATAAGGGATGTCGTGTCATCTATAATGTTTTATGCCAGCGCGAAGGTATGTATAAGAAAGGTTCTTCTGACACAACATAACAACAATGGCAGAAAAAATGGCAAAAGTAGCTAAAAGGCATACAAGCGGAGAAGAAAGTGGTAGCAACAACAAATTCAATAGGGACCATCCAAGCACGTTTCAAGAGGAGCTGTACTATTATTATGCTTTTTTGTACATATACTTTCTGGATGGGCAGTGGAAAGTGGAAAGGTGGACATTAAAAAAGGTATCATGGATATTTGCGTCAAGTCTAGGCATTCCATCCAGCGAGAGTTGTAATACGTAGTGTTACAATGACAGTAACAGCAAGTGATACGCATAAATATATAATATGAGGAGAACAACAGCACTAGCGATGTGCATATGTGACGAGTCGTTTATGGCATGTCATAAATGCCTGGCCTTAAACTGCGATTTTTTTACTGCTGATTCATAATATTGCTTTATATAAGAAGTTAGTACGTGTTTATATATCTTATAGACAACAATGAAAAAAGAAGAAAATTGACAGGAATAGTACAACAGCAGGAAAAATATGGTCATTTTCCACTACTAATCGTTTAGTCAAGTATATTGTATTGAACACGAAAAATGCACAGGACAGATAGCAACGAAGCAACCTTGGTGTTGGAACTTGGAACTGAGGCGAATTAAAAATGAATTTAAAATATGCAACGTCAGCAGGAGGTGATTGAAATATTTATGTAAAGCATTATTATGGAACACCAAAACTTCCACCTGACACCAAAGTAATGGTTCAGACTAGTTCAGAGTAAAAAATAGCATTGAATAAACTCACGGGTGACATTTTGCTACATGAATTCACATGCGGCCATTTTTTTTGCCAATCACAAATAAATTTTAGTGCTTACAATAAAAAAATAGCAAAGCAAAAAAATGAGAAATGGAAAGTTTCGTTTGTTGTTCATCATCCTGTTTTCTTGATACTGTTGCATGTTGCATCATCTCAACTTCTGGAGGAATTCAGTGTGCATTCTTTTCAGTAGTCGATATTTTTGTACTTTCCTACTCCCCTACATTATATGATTACAGTGAAAAAATAAAGACTACCAGGAAAATGACAAAGACCAACAGCTAGACAAGAGAAACAAAGGAGTTATAATAATGATAACATTATGAACATGACACATAAAAAGAAGTTTATCTATAGAAGTTTATGTGTTATGCTAGTACAAATATAGCACCATACACTTCTGGTAGATTCATCTTTCATTAAAACAGCATGCTCTTTTTGCTCACAATCAGCTTAGGATATTCAGGATTCTGAAAAGGATGTCAAGCGAGCAACTCTCCTCTTCACTTCACCTCTCGAACTTCAAGAAGTGTCTAGATATGTATGCGTCCATACATATTTCCTGTTAAAGGTTTTATCAAAAATCTTACACAAACTGACAAACATAGGCAAAATAATGCTCTGTTTTATGGTTTGTTTGGAGGAGATCTACTATACACGAACCATGTATTTAGAAATATTATGGATAGACGAGTTTTTGTCAGCTATTTGGCTATTTAACAGACAGTGAGAAGGACCTCAATAGCTTGCAAACCTGCTGGAGAAGAAATTCCTTCATAAATTGTTCATTTTAGTTTGAACCGGCCGTGCAAAATGCTGTCAGGTTGTTAGCTGAATACTCCAATTACACCATGATAGAACCTACCTTGTTAATAACGGTAGCAGCAAGCAAGACCAGACTGCAGCGAAAACTGGGAAACGCTTCGCTCTATATTACAGGCTTCCACCAGCGCACCTTACTCCACATCAACTGTAGATTTGCCTCAGTTGTGAGACTAACTGTGCCTCTGTCAAAACCCCTCTGGTTTTCCTCCGTCGTTGTTGTCTCAAAAAACCCAGAGCGACTACTTTGTTCTCCCATGCTCCTTCATTGAAAATCACAACGGCCATTGTATATGACTCAGACAAAAGGGAAAAATAGTGTGATGTGAAAACTGTGGTGAGTGATACGAGAACATGATTTTAAGTAAATTTGTGTCAGTTCATTACTTTCTTTATCTCTCTGAGGCAGGCGGTATAAAACCACTGAATGACAAGTGCAATGTCGTTGCAATAAAAAAAAATCCATTCAATTGTGATAAGTGTGATATCTTCATTGGGATGAAATTACGGAATCTGTCAATGCTCCATCATCGTCATTAACATTAAGGTAAGATTTGGCACATTGACTATAACTTAACCCCATTTTAACAGCCAAAACAAAAAGCTAAGAAATAATTCTAGGAAGTGTGGAAAAGGTTTGATGGGTGACATAAATTGTGTCATTGTTTTTATCAATATTAATGTGCAATGCAGAGTCGTTGCGTGACTTATGGAAAAATCAATGGTATACAATAAGATATACAGCTCGTTCATTTCATAATGGCTTTTAGCACTAAATATTAGCAGCATATGCAGTATATCGAGCAGGAAACTTTACGATTGTAGAATGACAGGAAAAGTGAGGTTCTTGTCTGATGAAATGTACCGTACTGTCATTCCACTTTTCTGTATCGTATAAAATGTTCAAATTCAACCTTGGAATGTAATATTGCTTAACGGCCAACATTTTCTACTTTTCCAAACTTTAATTCTGCGAGGTTCGTACCATCCTTCGCTTCAGCATCCCATAAATAGTCAACAACAGACAGGAATAAACTTGAACCATTAACTTTTACAAATTACGCAACTATAAAAAATGCTCGTGGACATATCGCATTCCATACATAAACATTTAATCTAATCCTTTTTATTTCCCTATTTTCCCTAGCCATAACCGATTACTAATGCGATTATTAGCATATTCAAAAACACTTGATTCCCTTTGAGCTGTTGTTTCTGAACTTACTAAGAAAAGGAAGCAGTGGGTGGGGGAGATGTCGAAGGAATGCAAAAGAAAATGACTTGAAAAATACAAAGTCAAGTATGTGTACAAACAAATGCGAATGCAAGAAAACGAGTAGTTTATTGCCGACACACATAGGATAGGTTCTATATATAATTTTGCTTACGTAATAAATGTACATGTTCGCTTTAGGAGAAATCAAAACAAACAAATCAACCCTTTCCTTCTACTATTCTAATACAATAACAGCTTTATCAGACTTGTGTGGGGTCTCGTGAGATTTACAATGCAATCTACTCACGCCACTATTCACACTACGCCGTTTGTGATGAGTATAGCTGCATAGGGAATAAATGCGAAATATTAGAAATGTGCATGCCAACACCACATACTTGAATTTTCGCACTTTCTTTAGAACACCGTTTTTTGAAGCTACATCAAGACATAAAGTGATGGAACCAAAGATTATTTATCTAGTTTGACGCATCCAGACAAGGAAAGAAAAAAAGTGCCAAAAGGAATCACCATTTTTTCACAACTGCAAAAAGTCAAAGTGTGAGAATTGAGTTCATATAAAAAACATGTTTATAGGTAAAGCAACTTTGCATGCTTATTTTACACTGCTTTATAATGTACATCATCAGCAGAGGCAGTAACCCGTAGGTATTTAATCGCTGATTACTTTTTGCTTTCATATAAATGGAAAGACTAAAATGAAAGGAGAAGTGTAGTTTGAAGAATGAAAGGCGTGAAGTGTAATTAGCGGAGAAAAATTCACCCACAATAACAGGCCTTGCCATAACTATTTCTCGAAAATATCATTCTCTCCATCCGGAAAAGTCTTCCCTCTGATCATTATCGCAAATGTACATAATACTATATTATGAGTAAGATAGGCCCACACACATCGACATCATCATTCACATAATCATTATGAAAGCCTTAATAAGGGCTAGGATTTGCTTGATGTAAGAATCGATTTGTTCTTTTTTAGAAAAGCTGAATTCATATAAAAGAGGAATGGACAGGCTTCTTTATTGTACGTTGGTGTGTATACATAGTTGCTTGAAATCCTTTTCTTTTTCCCTTTCATTTACAACAACTGGTGTTGGTGATAAGTCACAATGATATTCAATGCTGCCGAATATTTTGCAGCATCTCATATAGTTTTACGTGTGAGTATAGCTGTGAGTTGTGAGACGTAAACTTAAAAAGTGGTCAAGCTTGTTTTTGATCATTTGATTTCGAGAAAAATCTTGGAGAAAGGGGGGAATTTTTTTTCTTTCCTTATTTAATACTTCCTTTGATCAAGAGGTGCTCCTTACATTGTAGCAGAGAACACTAGAGAAGAGCTGTAAATAAGACAAAGAGAAAGAACGAAATTGAAGTTTGCAAGTATTACTTACGACAATGACTTGCTCGTAGCATTCTCGACAAATGAAAGTACCATGTCGAAATATATTGTGAGTCTGAATGACACGTTTTATTGGTTTTGCAGTTCCAGTCTATTTCTACTAACTCAAGAACAGGACGCGTGACAACTTTCCCCATAGGAAACAACTACACACCATTGGTATTAAAATGTGACCAGAAACTATGTCGCTCCAAATGCATTGCAATATTATTCACCATCAATAAAATTAGATCAACGCATTATTACTTTATTGTTTTACCAGTTAAGAGAGTTGCGTAACTATGAATGGTGTCTTACAAGATAAGAAAGTGATTAACGATCTCTCCGACGGAGCACTTCATCTATGGAAGATTCTGAATTCAATAAAATTAACAAAAGGAGGCGCCAATGTGTTTGAAGTATTATGAAATCTAACGTTTCTTTTAGCTTTTCTCGAGTACTTCCTTTTATGATCCTCAAACTAGACGATGATATAACTGAAGTAATCCTTTGAAGACGGATTTTAATGCAAAATAAATTAAAGAAAGTGTTTGTTACAGATCAACTTAACAGTCAAATCGATGATCTCAATAATAATATGTAACGATATCCATCTAATTTAATGGGTGGATTAGCAGTCTTAGCGAATGAATAATTAGTCACTTGCAGCAAAAAATGATGACGCTAGAGTATATGTAACAGCTTGAAAAGATGAAATTACAAAAGCTGCCAGGTCGGTTGAACTAATAATGAATCTTTTGTATGCTGGAAGTCTTCTTCCCGATAATATATGTGGAGGCTTTAGACGTTTGTATATTTGAAACAAAAGTTCGCTTCAGATGAATGAGTGCAGCTCAGTTTTAGAATTCATACATTTTAGTGACGAACAAAACCTATTTCATTAAACAAAGACGCCTTTCATTGGAGTAGAGAAACATGAATCTGTTTTTGGACTTTTCAAAATCACTTCCATTGTGGCTGATGAAAAGCGACGAAAGGAAGTACTCACAACATCATCTCATGAAGTGTGATCTTTGCTACATTTAAGCAGTTCTTCCAAATAGGCGGGAGAGTGCCTGTAGTACATTACAAAGGAACTTGTTGTTTTTGATTATTGAATAATAACTTCATACTTCCTTCTTGCATTTAAGAAATTAATAAAGATATGCCAGTCATATAGAGTATCGAAAAAAATCGAAGAAATAAGGATGTACACACGCAGATTTTTTGCAAACCATAATTTTAGTGTAAACATACGACGTTTGATTCATCTTTGTGGGACCGCTTCAGTTTACAAAGTGCAGCGGTCACCAGAACTCTAAGAATCCTCCGAACGAAGACGTCCAAATCTTGTAACAAGATGAATGAGACCGATGTGGAATGGTAAGTTTATACAAAATTTTAATATATTTTATATGAAATTCCTATGAAAAATGTTCTTTGGAACTTTTGCATTTAGTGATAGATGTTATGTATCATGTATCATCATACAATTTTAAGAAAGTGCAGTGACGCACATGTCTCGACAGAGTGACTTCAAAGTATACTTTAATTTCATAAAATTAGTCAAGGCTGAATGAATCTCAGGTTCTAATAAATTCCTTCTCCATTCATTTCTGTTTATTTCTCACTCTTACAGTTAGTGAAAGTTAGCATGAACCTTTAATTAAATTGTTCACAAAGACTTTTCCCCAGAATAAATTTACACCTGCTACCAACACCCACCAAGACCACTGCTCATTTATGGCACGATGTTGTATGACCTAGAGCTCTATGAATACCAGTTTGTCCCTTAAGTGAATACCTATTTTATCATCAAGCTTATGTTTTGTTGATATTGTTAGTGCAAAGTACATGAAAAGAAACTTTCTCTGGAAAATTTTGAGGATAATGTTATATCTGTATTTGTGCATGCTCACTTGCAGTGTTGGTGAAAATGGTGTATGAACACCCACCTGTTCTACCTTTTCTTTTTTCATGCAGATTATTTTTATTCTAGTTTTATTCCATTTCTCAAGCACACACGAAGTTTATGAACCTATGAGGATTTCAAGAGATGTACGGGCATGACAAGGCGGATTATCTCTCACAGTATGAAGCATTAGCTTCTTTTTCACGGAAAGTGATTTTCTCTCTTGTAAATTGTAGAAAGAAGTTGGAAACGTGCACATACTTTTAGAAAGAAAATTCCTCACGCACTGATAGCATTATCTCTCTGCAAACACAACACTTATTCAGTCCTACTTCTATTCACACTGCAAGTTTTATTGATTAAAGCGAGTTTCTATGCAGTGCACAGTGAAAGGATGAAACAATAGCTTCATTTATTTTTGCTGATATTCTAGTTAGCCGCCATCTAAATGCGTATTATATAGTGTTTTGCGAATTCGACAGTATTTAGGCTTTTTAATTCTGTGAAATAAATCGATATCGATGAAAACGTTATTTGAGCCATTTTTGAGCTGCAGATGCTTTCTCTCTCTTCAATATTCTCAAAATAATAGATATTGAATGAACGTTGAGATTGAGTTTTCCTGCATAAAACTTTAAAATTCCAAGAAAACAGCTTTCAATCAATCAGTCAAGTTATAGTAAAATGGCAACGAAGGCTGTTTTTCAAGAAGCCAATAATGAGGTAGAAGCGAGTTTTTTGCTTGCATGAGTAAGTAGGTTGGTCCTAAAAATAAATTTAATTTTCTAAATTCTCATTTTGCATCGTATGCATTTATCTATGCCTAATGTACGTAGACAAAGTGTCTGTTCACGCCTATATATATCGAAAGAATCACTCTCCTGCTGTCGTCATCAATGGAGAAAGCTAAGAAAAGTATCAAGATTATTGAATTTACAGGCCAGATATAATATTACGAATTTCACGATATTGTCAATAAGGCACAGTCAATATTACTCATGTCCATTAAAAAGCAATTGGAAATTAGACATTTCGAAGGCGGGCTTACAACATTAGGAAAAGAAAGTGTGACAACAAGCATAACTGTAATGGTAGGAGTAATAATATACAATGAGCAAAGTAGTACAAGTTGTACAAACATTCGAGTCCCACTACAAGTGCGTGTAAAGTATTTGATGGTTATTATTGATTGACAAAAGATAATCATAAAAAATGCATGGTAATGTGTGTCTTTGTCACTAGTTTTCTTACAGAAGAACGACCCCTCCAATAGCTGTAACATAACGGACATGAATATTTATACAATCAATGAGTTTATGCAGATAACAAGAAAAAAAGCTAGCTAGATTCATGTGTGTGGACGCGGTGACAAAAGTGTGTAGATTTATGTCTTTAGGATTACTGCTCTAATAACGAGCCACGTAAAACATAAAATATAGAGTTTATTGAAGCCAAACTCGTTCCATATTATTCTGCATAATGCAAAAAATAAGTTAGGGCAGTAATTATTAGAGAAAATGGATTATAAGCAGTAAAATTGACAAACATGTAGTTGAAAAAGGAATAGTAAAAAGCTCATAAAATTCTCATGTCAATAATATTTAATGTACAAGGTCTTTCATGTGGCGATAATAACTTCGAGGTTTTACTGGCCCACAAAAAAATGCATTACAGTCCATCACAAGACGTTAAACACATTATAATTGTTAGGTAGCAAGATATAATGTCCCATAAAGTTTAAGCATCTTTAAACCATTTGAATCAATAAAATGCAGATAATAGGATTGGCTATTAGTTATTATTTTGTTCGGTATGTATTTAAGAGGAAACACACCAATTTTTTTTGTGAGATTCGTTCAGCTTTGAGTGATCACAAAGTATACGAAAGATAATCTATGAGAAAAGAATCTTTTCCGTATAATATGCTTATTGTTCATCATAAGTCATTTATAGTCAAGTCTACATTACACACAATCTGCTTTCACCAAGCTTAGCGTTCTCAAAATAACGCTTAACTTCAGACTAAAGCCAGGAGGAGCCGTGTACAATGCACTTATTACAGCATAGGTAGGTAATATTACTTAACATGTACGTATTATCCAAACCGGAAACTTTTTCCGTAATGGAATGCCAGTAAGAGTTCCAAGATGATAACAAACACGCATACATTTCAGAGTACAGCAGTTAGTCTTTTAGTTAAACTGAAGTGTTTTCTTGAAACACACACCCACAATCATAATGATATAGAAGACCTGGCGTATTATTACAGTTACTCCTTAGTAGTCCTTAGCTCTCAGAAACTCATTACATTTCCACACGCTCTCAACTCTGAAAAACTTTCAGCTTCACTACTTTTACCACAACTACCTATATGCAATATTCTTTTTTTACTTTTCATTCACTCACTTGCTCCATTTTAATTCATTGCTACTCTTACTTTTCTAATACCACTATAACATCCTATTCCACTGTAAAAGTCATCTCTCTTCTCTCTTTCTATCTTTCATTGTCATACATTCACGTATGTAAATAAGACCGTATAATTATTATATTTCTAGAAAAACTTGATGCACCAGCTTGTGATACTGCTAACCTTTTCAATTTACAGCTAAAACTCTCTCAGTCTAGCTCTCTTCTAAATAATGTAACAAAACATAACAATGTATTTATAACTAAAGCTAGACAATGGAATTACTGAGTCCTGTAATAATATTAGGAGACAGCTGTCCTATTTTTTTTTAAACAGATGCATTTCGTCACATCACGTACACAATTATATCCATCCGGTATTCTAGGGGCCGTGATTCAAGCAACGAAGAAGAATCGACAGATATATAATTACTATACGTGGGTGTGTGTATTTATGTGTTCATCCAAATTAAAAGCATGATGATGGTGAGGGCTTAGGATGAGACCGCATTAATATAAATGAGCTAGCCAAACTTTGTTGGGCTTTCGATTTACTTTTTGCCACAATGTCTTATGCAGACTAAAAAGTGAAAGAGAAACTAAATTTTGAGAGGAGATGGATTATAACAGGATATGTATGCCCATGTCTTTCTATGCAACGTTATTATTCTCTGCCATGCTACGTGTTTCCTTAATAAAGTGAACAGTGAACTTCTCTCTAGCAAACTCAAACAACACACCACATAATTTTAAAGCCCACTTCTTTAATACTTTGTACTACACAAAGTGAGAAAATTTTACTCTTAACCTAAATTACACACCCGGAGATTTTTTCAAGTAGTAGGGAACCCAGAGTCTAGGGAATTGTTTGGTACTACTTCCTCTCATGACTTAAGTCATTCATCTTTTCTTCTTTTAAATGATTTTATAATAATAGCTGAGTAGAAGTAAAGTCGTTTAATAAGGTATTCACTTTTTAAACTAAGTTAAATTGAATTAGCTGGTAACTGAAAAGATGCAAAAAGTGTAATAATATGTGGTATACCTACAAACTGATATATGCATCTATTTTAGCCCACCGGATAAGGAACTGGGTTTTACTTCCTCTGGAGTAACAATTCGAGGGGATCCGAATTTTCGGACAATGTCACGTCAAAGAAAAAGCCTATTAGGTCGGCCCCTGGGATTAAGGTTTGTACTAATACAATAGTCTCTGTGTAGAGTAGCCGTAGTCGTAGTAGATTACGTTGCGGTTTAGACAGACTGCATGACTTAGTTTGCTTCAAAATAAATAAAAACTTTATGTATACCGATAATTAATAAGAATTGATTATTAATAATCATTGAAGTGTGACGCTAACTATTTAACATAACCTCGATAACCCTTAACACAACGTAATACAGGACGTAATGAAGTAACTCACACACAACATTTCAAACATGACTTTACTTTTTCCTAGAAATTAACACAATAGTTCTTTACACAAAGCAAAAATTCTTCAACACCCGCATTTTCAAACACTTATTTTTACAATATGATTTAATGTTGAAAACTCTCTTGCATTACAATTTACAATGCTTAAATCTATTTGTAGCATTAACTTTTCATGAATTCCTGATATAAACACCTTTATCTTTGCCTACCAACCTACTTTGCCTCTCACAGTATAAACCTCGATGCACAGTAAACTAACAATTATGCACAACAATTTGTGACTCAGACGTGATTTGGGCTAAACACACAAACACAAAAATTATCAGATATCATTTTAGATCATTGTGTGTGAAATAAAATAACTATAAAAAAGATTGAACGAGGAAACGATATTAATGATATTGTAATAATAAACATTTTCATGTTTCTAAATCGCTTGGAAAATGCGGATGTTCGTCTCCAAAAATGTCGACGTTTATATTCTCGCTCATCAACTTGCCGAATCTTTCTCTTGTGCATGCGAAAAATACGAAAAAATAAATGGCCTTAACACAACAACAAACAACCACTACCTACTCACAACATCTACATGTAAAATTACTTGAAAAAAAAACAATCACTAAATAATGTGTAGAGGAAACAGTTCATTCTACTGTGAAAGGAAGGATTACTATGGACTGAATGGAGCTGTTGAATATAGCCCCTCTCTGTGTTTGAGCAGGACTAACCGGAAGGATGCCAAGTACCGGAAGATGCAATGTAAACTCTACAATTTCTTGGAGAGACCGCGTGGCCCCAAGGCAGTGTTGTATCACCTTTGTATGTAAGTTCTAATCAATAAAAATTCATCAAGTTTATTAGTGTGCTTTGTTTAGCAAAAAATAAGTGTCACTGTTACTGTCATTTAGCCTTTCTTTTACGATTATAATAGTTATGGTGGAAATGAGAGTAAAAACTACTGCATCAAAATTGCTGGCACGATGTTTATCAATCATTCGAAGCATTTTTCTCTCATGTCATAAAAGCTGCGCCAAGAATAGCAAAGTGGTTTTTATGAAAAGTTTGGACAAAGCGTATATAAAGTTTAGGTGTGCATTTTTATTCCATAGTCGTTTCGACTTACTCCTCAAACTTGAATGTAGAGATTCCTTGCGGTTCGTAATGCCCCATCTACTCAACAAGATTTCATTGTGAAACCTAGACTGGATGTCTAAAGAATTCAAATAAGAAATTGCTGCACATAATACATGAAAGAATTTCATTAAATTAATTATATTCAAAAGGTAATGTTCCTGCAATTCAATGATCGGTGCTTTGCACTGCTTACTTTACATGTTACTGATTCAGAGATTTCATAGAACTTTAGGTATATATTTTAGGTAGATTTTGCTTTCAGCAGTCGAATATTTTAAAATTAATTTTTGTCCTAGAATATTAGATTCGTGCTGTTTTTGTAAATTGAGTGGTTTTATCATAATGACAGGATTAATGAGTTCTTTACTTATATATTATCTTTACCAGTTCTTCGAATCAAAAACAATTATCTTTCACAAAAAAGCAATAGTGTCAACTTCATTTTGTAACATAATTTTTCCAATTCATGGAATCTGTTAATAGAAATTCAACTCATTTTTGACACGCTACACCACAGCTTCCAATTAGTTTTCGTAAGGTCAAAGTTTTTGTGTGTAACAAAAGGGAAACTTTATAAACTCAACTATTTTTCGACAAAGAAAATAGATGAGAATGAGGTAAAGAAATTATAAGCCGTTTTCACTTCTTTGTAAAAGGTTCTTTGTACATGCACGTTGGTAGAACGTCATTAATTTTTATGCATGCCCCGATTTCATGTACAGAAATAAACATGGCATTATACGACAGTATAAACTACAAATCTTCACGACTTTTGCAGACAGCTACTTTGTCGCTTCTTATGTGAGCATTACAAATACGACAGCAAACAACTTCAATGGGATCAATAATATTTATTGATTTTGCCGAGAAGTGTTTGGAAATGTTATAAAAATTAAATGGTCATGTCGTATACGTGTGAGGAAATGTATGGCATCATAAGAAAGCAGCAACATTTTAGATTTACGTCATGATGCACATCTCTTATGTAATTACATTAAATAATTGATTAAATTATTACTAATGAAAAATGCTATGTGTTAAGGTCAAACACACTTTAGTATTCAGCAAGAAGGACACAATTGCGGATATAGTTTGGTGCAGATGTATTATTATTATTATTATTATTTTCCTCTGTATGTGTTCGTAAATATATTTACCATACCATGCATCTCCACGAGTAGTCATTAATCATTTCATACATTTTTATTCATTAATTTATCGATGACGACATTGATGTAGAAGTAAAAGAATGTCACTTGAAAGAGAAAATACTCCATTCCTTCTTTCAATGAACGAACGGTTCATAGTCTCTTGATGATCAAACACAAGCCTAATACCAAAATAACCCATGCAAGCTAGAAATTGGAAAGGGTTTGTTGTGCATCTTACAACGACCAAACATTATAAAAGTATTTCTAGCATTTGAACAGGTGGTTAAAGGCGGATTAGTTCTTATGGAATCTTAATTCTAAACATAAAAATTAAACTTTCTTTGATCATTAGAGCAGAAGTTTCTAGCCTTAATTCTCTTCAACATGGTAACATGGTCATGTATGTATAAAACCTGTTTGAACATGTAGCATGAAGCTAAATGAACAAACTAATCTGTGTTCCGTAGTTTTTGCACTCTATCTGGGTTACAGAAGCTGTGAACCGGAAAGCAGACACAGTTTTATACATTAGGATGACATAAAAAGTTTTACAGGAAATGACCAAAAGAAAAGTGAGCATCATGTAGAAGGGTTTTTATTCATTCTTTGTGTTACATTTTAAGAACCTTTTAGTTTATTATTTTCTTTACTTTATGACACCAACGTTAGGTCACTGGCTCTTGAAAAGGACAGGGACCACTTTTTAAAACTTCAGAGATTTGTACTTCTCTTTGTAACTTTTCAACATAAAAGATACACAAAACTTTTACACTGGTGTCTTCAGAGCTTACTTAAATTAAAACATGTAATTACGGATTAGTGCTTACATTTTGCAATATGCATCTTTAATTGATTGAAAACTTGAATACAATGTTATGTATCATTTTTTAAACAAATGTTTGCTTTTTGTTTCATAAAAAGTCTACCTCATTTTCATGATTTCTGCTTTATAGACAAAGAAACCGACAAATTCGATGGAACACGCAACATGCTTCCTGTTAATATGTTGTATAGTAAGTAGGTAATAAAGTTTTATACTACATAATATAATACCAATTTATCTTTTTGAAATAGCTTGTTCATGTCCAAACTCCAGTTATATACAGAGGATAAGATTGTGCATGCAAATTTGTTCCAAGTTGTTCGAATACATGCAGAGAAATTACATGACTATGACTAGCTGACAGATGCCCATAAATTGCTCGTTACTGACGTTAAGTAGGGTACGTTGAAATTATGTACGCAGGTAATACGTTTGGAACATTAGAATGGCGCATTATTATGATTGTCTGCACAGAGCATAAAAATTATATACGAACTAACCGACGCTGATAGTAATGACGACAATGATTCATGGTCATCATATCAAGAAAAATATTACATCATTTTATAAATACCATTATTGTGTTTAGGGGTTATATTCTTAGTGAAAGCTGAAGCTGATGATAATGTTGTGCAGCTTTACTCGTTTTAAGTCTTATTTAGCTAAGCTTAGTTTATTTTTCTGCATTGTTGTGTAAGAACGTAAACAGCATATTATTCTAGAAAGAATGGTATTTTCATTATTGCTAAAGATTGCAATAAATCATGTTGTTGTGCTCCCTTACATGATGACAGTCACTCCTCAGAAGTACAACGTGAGGGTGTAGATCTACTACGTATCCATAATACTACAGTTATTTTGTAGCATTACGCAAGAATTGCGACTCTCGCCTCACGTAGGCGAAAGGCCAACGTGCGATAAAATAAATAAACTACAAATTCACATAGTCTAGCATTCCTTCTAGAAAGATCGGAAGTTTGAGTATTCTTCCTGAAAATGAGGAGAGGAGGCTCCTCGGAGGAGCTTTTGGTAAGCGGAAATTTAATGTACAAGTTTTATTGATGTTTAGTTTACTCTACGGCTACGTAAAACAAACCTATATTGCTCATGTTTTAAGATTACGAATGAATGAATTAGTCTTGATGGAACAAATTTTTAATTTACATCTCTCATGAGTCTTTAAAAATATTTTTCCGTAGAATGAAAAATATGAACGTTTTGATTTGAAAAGACTAGACACTATTTTTTTGCTTGTATTTTGCAAAAAATAAAGGGCAGCTTTAGGTATTCGATGATGCGGCTTACGTAAACTTTGAACATAACCTTTTACCCTTTATACAACACCGTGTCATTGCCAGTTAAAATTTGGTGAATTAGATATAAATCCCGTTGATGTTCTTTCGCAGCATAAAGCCTCCATGATTTAACAATGATAACGATATATTCCGCTCGGTACAGATTTTCATGTCTATGTTTGTCGTTGATTGAAGTCGAAAAATCCTATCTGTGAAAATGAGAAACTGTGTAAGTAAATTGCTTTTATCCAACCGTACGCAGCTAATATTAACTTTGACTATATTGCTAATATTAGTACAGGATATATGAAGAACGGGAACCTCCCCTATAATGCCCACTAGTCCTATGCGCCTAACTGATGCTATGCCAGTCATCCTCCAAGATGGCTACCGTCAGCCACGAGGTGATGATGAGAGAGTGGAATGAAACCAACGCTCAAATCGAGAGATTCCAGCAGACTAGATGCTCCAGAAGGCTGAGCACTGGGTTTTATTCTCATATAGGTTGTGCATAGTCAATATAAAGCTCATGCGATACATATATATTGTGTATATTTGTACATGTTCATGTGATGATGGGTACGGAGTGTACCTATCCACCATATCCTCCCCCACTAACTTAAGGGTCTTCATGCCCCCTCCCCCACTACAAAAGAACAATCTCTTAAGTGTATAGTAGGTTTATCTTTCTTAACCCTTTCAAAATTAGTGATTGCGTGTCGCATACGCTTTTCCAAATCTCAACTTATTAAGTATTCTTTCTGACATTCTCAAATTAAGATTTCACGCATTGTATTACATTAACTTTTTCCCATGGAGGGTTAGACATCAAACAACGCACATGAATATTAACATGAAATACAGTATCGTTATCTTTTAACTGAGCTTCGACAGGGCTCTTATTAGAGGCAATGAAAGCCATTTTATACAACCACGTTATCAATATTAGATTAACATTACAAAATAAACAAAACAAATCTAAGTATATCTTCAATTACACCAAGTTTTTTTTTAACGAGAACATTTTTACAATCATTATCATTCATTGAGCAATATTTCCGCACATTTTCAAACATAATTAGCTTCTTGTTTTAATTAAGCACAAATAAATTATATCAAGATTACAAATAACACGATAAGGCTTAATATCCCGTAATCGAGCTATTTTCTCTCCAGTTCCATAGTTTCTCGAACATGTGATGATATTTCTCCCTTGTGGGCTTGTCTGGTTCATTAGCACTGCTTAGGTAAAATGTAAACATACAGCATCCAATAATGACGATACCAGTTAGTCTAGAGTATTCACAACAAATCATGATTAATTTTCTTCCAATGAAATTATAATCATTTTGAATTTTTACACGCGTAATCGGGTACATGGTTTGGTAAATGTCCCAAACGGAAAAGAAATAACTGATCATCCTTTTTCGATACTACTACTGAGATAGATATTAACGAAATCTTTGAACGAGGTGAGTTCAACATTATCACTGCCAATTATAAATGAATATTTTGGATTTCTAAGACTGAACAAGAGAAATGATCAAAATCATGTTGCAATGCTAGCAAGTCACTCGTTCCGAAGACGATTTTCAAAATGTTACTGCGACTAAAATTAGGACCAAGATAGTATTTGAACTTTAAAAAAAACTATAGCTTCAACAATGAAATCAAATCTTGTCACGTAATTTCATGGTAAGAATATTCAGTATCAAACTCTGGATCAACACATATCGTAGTTTTGTCTAACAAAAGTGGCTCATTTACTGCAATGCTTGACCATCTATAAAATTGATTCATCATCCCATTTACCGGTTTCGAGACCGCGATTTTCGCAACGACGGCGAATAGTGTGAAATTTTCAACTTTTAATTTTACATTTGAACAAATCAAGACAAGCCAATCTGTAATAGAGTCAAGACGAAACAAAGGATTAAATATCAAACATTTACTTGTTTTTCTGTCTTATTTTTACGGAAAATTCATAATATATAGTAATAGACCGCTTTTTTTGTGCTCGTAATTTTATGACATGCCGAATGTCCTTACTCTCGTTAGTTTCGTCTAATGTACCTGGTTCGTCAAATAAATCAGTTATTTAGTAACTTTATCGTATATCTTTCACATCTCATGAAACACCTTTGGTTTCGAAGACCTAATAGCGCAATGTTAACGCTGAAAATATTGAAAATTTTCCATTCATAACATGTGTCTACTTATTCTGGTACGGGTACTTTGCCCATTAATACTTCAACTCACATTCCTGACTTGGCCATTTGCTAAGTCTTACATTTCTTATTAATAATAAAAATGCATGTTCCTATTGCCCTTATCCTGGTGCACTCTATTTTTACAGTAAGCTTATTTCTTTCAAATAATCAAATACAATTTAACTGAACAATTTTAATGTGAAACTTTTTCTCTCACTGAAATGGGGAATACCCGAAACTAAATCATAATGAATATTTTACCAAGCAACAATTGTTTTTTGTATATTGCAAATTCATTTGCTTACGTATAGCTTGACTAGCTTGACTACGTTTCTGAACTATTTCTTTAATATTATTATTTGGTATACATGAACCAGTATATCTAGTCGGTCTGAACGGTTTATACCTATTCATCTCATTTAATATTTGTATGATTCTCATTCTATATTATCGAGCAACGGAATTAAAGGCTCATGTATTGGCAACGCTGGCCAAAAGCAAATTTTTTTTAAATATCCTAACTTGAGCAACGTTGGCTCAAACTGGCGATGTCAGCCATTGTCAAACATCATTCCATCTTTCTATTTTCTGTTACGAACATTGTCATCTCATTTTCCATTAGCAAAGCATAAGTACTATTTTGTATTTTCTGTTTCATAGACATTTTCCCTCCAATGAACATTTAAATTCAAATTCAAATAACAAATATTTTCTATCATATATCTTAGCCTGCATTCAAATATTTAATACAGTCTTAAAGACATTCCATATAATATATAAGTGCATACGACCTTTTGGTCTCAGCAAAAAATAACCTCATTTCTTAAAATTCAAATCCAATAACAGAAACTCAAACTCTTAATACAAATTATATCAGTGCATACGACCTTTTGTCTCAGCAAACTTCATTACTCAAAATCAAATTTATTCATAAATGCATGCGGCTTCTGCCTCTGCTACAATGCTTGCGACCCTTGGTCTCAGCGAAACAAACCACACAGAAACTATACTCCAGTAGGTACAAAACAAAAGCTATCCTCACTAAAAATTACATCCTAACTTACCATGGACGCTAAGACATAACTAAACAATCATCTAGACATCAACGTCATTGTACGACCTCATTTCAACTTTTCTAAGCAAGTGCTACAAACGCAAGAACGATAAACTCAAAAATTATTGGTTTCAGAACAAAATGGAAAGGTGATCAATCTTCCCTAGCTTTATCCTAACAAGTCTCCCATTCATACTAACCTGCCTGAAGCTTCATATAAGCTGAAACAAGATTTGATGTCATGTAGACAATTATTCAAATAAGTGAGGAGAGCTCAACTTAACCTAAAATAACCTTAAAATTCACTTATCTCAAGCTCAAGTCAAATGCTAAAATCAATTTCTCAATATCTCTTTAACTTCTCAAAATATCAGTACCAAAAATAAAATCAGTACATTTTCCTTACTGTCATAGTTCATTGACTTGATATTTCTCATAAAACATTCATGTGCTTTTTACCAAAACTCGAAGTAATTATCATAAAACATACTTGCAAACAAAAATCTTCGAAAACTAGCATTTCATGCAAAGAATACATTTAACATTTCTCATCATACAATCTATCACAATATCTAACCTCAATAATTTTCTGGTAGTTCTGTTATGCCGACAGACTACAAGAAACAACGAACTATCTCATTATCATAACTCTCTATTTGTTAGCTTCATTCTCTAATATTCAATAATGCCTTGTAGGAATCTGGCGCTGCGTTGGCGCGTTTCTTTATATTCTCTTGTCTCAATAAAATATTGAGATCCTAAACTCAAACTGTAGGTTACAATGACCCTTTTCCTTAAATTCATAGCTATATCTGCCTAGCAACAGTTTCTTTACGTTTGAACTATATTTGACCTCATTTTCTTTCACGTATGCATTTCGTGATGCTCCTGGTACAACGCAGGCACATACCTATATCTCAAAATTCGACTGAATAACAGAATTATCTCACATAGCGTGCTATCAAAATTTCTTTCCATAACTTAGCTT